>VZUI01083263.1:0-68140 GCA_013401135.1 Cettia cetti
AACCCACATTTCCTCAACTGCTTTCAACAGATGAAATAGAATACACTTTTTTTTTTTTTTTGTTCCATAACCCAAGACAATATACTAAGCTTCATCCAGACAGATGGAAGATGCCCCAGTCACAAATCTTCATTCTCATAGAGAGATGGTATCTACTGAAAAACCAACACTCTGAAACACACTTAATCCAAAAAGTTTTAAAAGTGTGTTGGGTTATTTTTTCCCCAAAAGTTAGGGGATAGATCAGCCAGGAAGGTGCTCTACTACATAGCAAGAACTGTTTAGGGATATGATACTCACTGACAATCTGTGCTGCTGTGACCTACAGATGGAAGAATTAAAGATCTTGAGGTAAGACAGGAAAGCAAGCACCAGAAGAACAGACAGGGAAGCAAGCAGCAGGAGAATATTGAGACTTCAGAACGGTTTTCATTCTATTCAGTGAACTGCTGGCAGGATTTCATAAGTTGCACAGAAGATAGAGGAGCTCATGAAGTCTGCTTGATCTTCCGGGGAAGCTTTCTGAAAGCACAAAGATTACAAAAAAAAGTGAGTCAAGTTTTTAATCAAATGATCTAAGTACAAGAAAATGAGCAGTCATAGCAGAAAGTCTCCAGACAGGTTAAAGAACCCCAACTAAGCTCAAATGCAAGAAGAGAGGGTCAGAGAAGTGTAGGTAGCTATATATTTATTACAAAGAAGAACCCAAGGAGCATTTGAAAGGCCAATGCTTCACTGGAGAGAAAATTGGAAGGATAAGGAGGGTCAATGGGAAGGTACTGGTGTACACTGAGGCAAAAGGAAAGCCAAGACAAGCTTTGGCTGAGTAGTCAGTGCAGTGGGTAGTCTAGTAATGAAGCAAATGGCTGTATTTGGCTTCTCCTCTCCCTGCAGGTTTTCAGTGGCAAGTTGGTGCCCTAAGTCCATGCTTGGCAACAGAGCTTGGAGAGGAAAAATGTAATTAGAAAAAAGTTTAGTCAGGGGCTGCTTGAATAAGATGAACAAGTACAGGTCCAGAGTTTCTAACCAAATATTCAGCATTACACATTAACCTGGCTAAGTCATCACAAAGATATTTCACCAACTTGGAAATACAGCAGTGAACAGAAGAAGTTCTCAGAATTACAAAACTCACCTAGAAAAATATTAATTTTATGTCCCAAAGAGGGCATAGAGAAGGATGTGGGAAACTGAAATCAGCCAGTTTTCCATTCTCAAGACCACAGGTGCCCCAGAAAAGCGGTTTCTAGGCATGTGAAAGGCACAGAATCAGCCTGAACAGATTTACTAAGCACAAAGTCTGTACCTGACTAACTTTATCACTCTGTGTGACACAAACTGAATTCAGCAATACAACCACAAAGTAATTAAAAACAGATAATTAATAACTCCAAGCAAGTAGATAAAAATATATGTTTAGATAATTGTGTTAATTTCCGAATTTTCTTTTACAAAAATTCCTCAAATTTCTTATTTCTAACTCAGATACCATCTTCTTGCTTAAATCCCCCAATATTGTTTTAGTTTACCATAATCTGTATGTTTTTACAGTACAGTTAAGACAGGTGTCTCACAATAACAAAAATTCTAGTGTTTACATGCAAGCCATTCATACACTGGACGCTTTCTCCCTCAAAATTAAATACTAGGATAACAATAGCTAGCACTAGAAAATCTACTTGGCATTAGGATGCAATTTCTATTTACTCAGTACTTTCAGATATATGGTCTACAGTTTTGCTCATTTTCAAGGACTAGTCAATTAGTAAACAACACTTTTTCAAATCTGGCTCAGTTTCTACCCATAGTCTGTATTGAATTACAGGTATTAATAAGTCTCTACAATCAAGCTGTGTGTCAGTTGCATAACATTCTAGAGGAAAAGTTACTGAATCTTCTCACCCAAATGATTTTCAGCACTTGAAATTTTCAGGGTTTTCCTCCTGCTTCAGCTGCTGTCATTCTCACTTCTATTATCCAGTCTCCTTGCTTGAAGTTTGATTTTATCACCAGTCTTAAACCCAAAAAAGTTATTCTCAACCCAAAGCAGTGAACTTCATTCTAGACAAACTTTTCACCTCCTTAATTTGCTTTGAACATATGGCTAGGGAAACTTAAAAGCAAGTACAATTTCAGAGTAAAGAGACCTCACAAAGGAGGTTTTATTACTATTTTTCATCATTTTGTTTCTGCATATTTATAAGAGAGGTTTTCATACCCTAAAATTCACACAGCATGAAAAGGCAAAGAAGATCCAGAATATTCTTATGTTGGGATTTTTGGGATTTCCCAAATATTTCTATAGCATGAGTTTTTCTGCAAGTGGTCCCTCATTTCTCCATAACAAAACCCAGTTATAGGCAGGTGTTGCAGACAGAATGCTCTCAAACATTGCTTTGGTTAATTTACCAGCAACTCATACAAGCCTTTGGCCAGAGGTTGAGCACAGGAGCAGATACTCCAGGGCATAGTTTTCAGTTTTACCATCAGTCCAATTATAATTACTTTAGTTTTCTTCTATTACATCCATGACAAACTGGAAAGGGAGAGGAATGACACCAGGAGTCAACCCAGACAATCATGATTCAGACATAAAATGTTCAAAAGGCAATCCATACATTTCCCAGGCAATGGAATGATTAGAAGGAAAGTATTCTGACCAGTGAGAGAATCAGCTTTGTTAATAGTTTTCAACGTAACAGCAGAATATGACTTTGTTATTTTCCAGCTCAGAAAGTAGTGTTTATGCTTGAAAAGAAGTATTGCCAGAGATGCAAATAGCTCTTTGAAGTTCATCTGAAAAACATTAAAACTGCTTGAAATTCTTATTTATACACACAGCTGTGATGCAATTACAATGGTTATGCAAAATACAGTAAAAAAATTAGAGTTATAGCAAAAACTTCTACTGAGGTCTCCATCTGTGCAGGATTTCCAAGCTGTCATTCATATGAAAAAGACTTTTCCAGACCTCCACTGTTGATCAGAAGTGAGACACAATTTCTGAGAAAGCAGAGGTTTTGAGAGGTAGCACAGTAACTGGATTTTTCCTTTGAAGAAAAGTATGCAAGGACCACCTCTGTGGTATTGATTTAACATTTTTCATTTATGACTAAGTCTTCTCCTTATGTTCCCTTCTTCTATTTTTGTCGATTTGTGTTTGAGTACAGAGAGATTTTCATTTTATTTCTCTAATTGAATAGTATTGATCAGTACACCTGTGACAGTGACTTAGCCCTCTTCGTAAAAACTTTTCATTGCAACAATTTAAGTGTGTTGTCTTCTTCTATATCACTTAAATGAATATCTGAAAAAAAAAAAATTGTCTAAATATTTGGTCAGTTAAGATACCTTCCTTTTTCTCTTTTTGTTTGGTTTTATTTTGTAGAATCATAGAATTTCCTGAGTAGGGAGAGATCCACAAGTATCATCAAGTCTATCTCCTGGTTCTGCACAGGAAAACCCCTTACACCTTATGTCTGAGGTTATTATCCAAATACTTATTGAACTCTGTCAGTGTTGTGATAGCTTCCCTGGAGAGTCTGTCCCAGTGCCCAAACACCCTCTATGTAAAGAAACTATTCCTAAACTTCAATGTAAATCACCTCTTACATAGCTTTATGCCATTGCCTTGGGTTGTATCACTGGTCACCACAGGGAAGAGATCAGTGTCTGCCCCTCCTCCTCCCCTCAAAAGGAAGTTGTAGACTGCAGTGGGCTCTCCCCTCAGTCTCCTCTTCTCCAGGATGAACAGACCAAGTGACCTCAGCCACTCTTCCTATGACTTCCCCTCAAGACCCTTCACCATCATTTTAGCTCTCTTCTGGATGCTTTCTAATAGTTTTATATCCTTCTTTATCCAGCACTTGAGATGAGGCTTGCCCCAGTGCAGTGCAGAGAGGGACATTCCTCTTCCTTTGCCCAGATGGTGATGTCCCCCAGGACAGGGCTGGTCCTTCTGGCTGCCAGGGCACTGCTGGCTCAGATTCAACTTGCCGTTGACCACGACCCTCAGTTGTTTTTCTACAATGCTGCTCCCCAGCCTCTCATTCTCCAGTCCATGTGGACATCCAGGAATGACCTGTCCCAGGTGCAGAATCTGGCACTTGTTTTTATTAAGCTTCATATGGTTGAAGATTGCCCAGTCCTCTGATTTGTTGAGGTCTCTCTGCAGACCCTCCCTGCCTCTGAGGGAGTAAACAGCTCCTTCCAACTTAGTATACTTAGTATACCTTCAAGTCTTGTGTCTAAGTCATTTATGAAGATGTTGAAGAGCACAGGGCTGAGGGTGGAGCCTGTGGAATCCCACTAGTGACAGGTTGTCAGTATGATGTCACCTTATTCCCCTCATTCCCCTTTGTGCTCAACCTATAAGCCAGTTGTTCACATATCACATGGTGCTGGGTGCTGGATCCAGCTGGGTGCTGGACATGTTGTCCAGATAGATACTGTGAGAGACAAAAGCTTTGCTGAAATCCAAAAAGATCATATAACTTGCTTCCCTTGGTCAGCTAGGTGGGCTACTTATACTAAAAGGAAATTAGATTTGATAAACAAGACCTTCCCCTCATGAAGCAGTGCCGGCTGTGGCTGATCACTGCATTGTCCTTCAGGTGTTTTTCAATAATACCAGTTGATCTTTGGCCACATGGATTCCCTTCCTACAGAGGTGAGCAGTATCACCATATTCCTCCCACGTCACCAAATCTTGTTTCCCCTGGGTATAAAATTTACTTTTCTTACCTAACTCCAAAACAAGACACCTGGTTAGCTAAGCTGGCCTTCTGCTTCAGCTGCTTGACTTCCAGCATTTTGGAATTCCCTTCTGCTGTGCCCTTAGGAGGTGGTGTCTGAAAAATGCACCAGCACTGATGGACCCCAGTACGTTCAAAAATATTTTTCATGGGGTCCTAACTAACTAGTTCCCTGAGCAATCTGAAGTCTGTTCTCCTTATGTTCAGGGTTGAAGTTTTGTTGGCTCTTTTTGTCCTGTCTACAGAGTGTCTTGGTGCTCTCCTAGGCTTCTCTTGGTTCTAGAAATTCACCTTGCTCTGTGGAATGTGTCTGCACTAGAACTGTTCACTTTGTTGGGTGATTGTTACAAGATTACCTTAATTTTTTGTGCTGTTATGCATACACTAGTACCCTATTACAATACTGATAAAGTGTTTGAACTTTGATCATCATGACCACAGCAGAACTGTTATGGGGTGGAAGAAGTAGGAAGAAAGAAAGGTGATTAAAAACTTGCACAGTCTGCCAGAAGATATGGGCCAATTCAACCAAATTTATTTTGGCTTAATGTCTTCTAGCAGAAGTGAAAAGATATGCCAGAACTCTCATGATCTTTGTGAATATAAATTATTTTCAATATTAGTTAACTTGTCTTGTTACTGAGTCAGGCTAGAATAAGATGAGGCAAGAAAGCAAGAAGAGAAAACATTGGAATGATGTCTGAAAGGGAGGAAGTTTACATAGGGAGCAAAGAAGTGAACTCCTGAGTAGAACATACATTTTAGTGCACAAGAACCAGCTCATTCTTGAAAGAAGAAAGTATTCCACTAGATCAATCTGATTCCCTGCAAGATAGGTCAGGTAACTTAATCAAGTCATAATCAACCTCTGTTCCCACAGACAAAAAATCAGGTGACTAAGGCTACCCTGCTCTGAAAGCAGTCTCAGTGACACAGTTCAAAGGGCAGTAAGAAGAGTCTGTTTTGTGTGTTCCTTCCTCCTCTTGGTGTGAGACCTTCAGAGCTTTTAACATTAGACTTCAAGCATTCACTGTTTCAGCCGAGTTCAACAGGAATCAGTGTCCTGAACCCGTGTAATCACCACAATACAAAGCAGCATGAATCAAGCTGCCTACAATTATGGAGTAACCTAAATTTCCTCTTGTATCCTAACCAATGCCGTAGGGATAGGAAGTCTTTCCCTTTGAAATGGTACTGCAAAGAAGTTAGTTTGAAATGAGTCATTTTGATCACAGGAAACTCTAACAAAAGAAATTTTAAATCAATTTTCAAACAGGGTACACGTGGTGTTCAAAAAGTGGTTTACGGTCATACTTGAATACAGACCAGTTTGAGAAAGGAATCTGTTCTGTGAAAATCCATAAAAGCACAGCAAAAATAAGAACACATGATCACTGCACTAAATTCTATTATAATGAACAGACGAAGATGCCAGTTAATTTTGTTGTCTGCACTGGTATCGCAAAGTCATGAGAATCTTGAATTTTTGTAAGTGAAACAATTTCCAAGTGTTCCTTGTATTATTTTTAGACAATGTGTCACTTTATAAATACTAACACAAGTAGAAATTATTTAATCTATTTGTAAAGAATGTTTTAGTGTTCGTTTTCCACCCTGGTATAACATAAGATAGCATATCCCAATATATTTTCACAGTGCACTGTGCTATTATTCTCATTCAAAAGAAATGGTACATACAAAGCAAATGTTTAATCTCTCCTGGGTGAAAGGTTACTTTCATGGGAAATTCATTTCATAACGATTTCATATCTGTGATACTAAGAATGATCTTCCAGGATCACACAATGAAACAGAAATCTTCTTGGGAAATGATACTACATATCCCGTTAAGATTTAGGTCATCTGTGTTTTGAAGAACTTCCATCAGGATGTAAAGGTGTCCTTAGTGAATTTGAAAAGGGCACAATAATAAAACTATCTGAACTGGGGAATGTGTGCAATAGGAATTAATTTCAGTAGGACACAATGGAACAAAAATTGAAGGTTAGAAATGGAAGAATTACAATATCTTTCAAGAAAAGAAAAGTACAAGATGCATACCACAAATTATCATGTTAGAGAGAAAAGCTAGAGAAAGGAGAAAAAGGAAAGAGATATTTGAAATGTAAGAGAAACATTTCTGCAAATAACCTTCATGCGGCCTCTGAAAATTTTCAGATCAATCTGCTTTTTCTGCTGTTTCATATCAATGAGAAGGCAGTGAAGCCCTACTGTCTTGGTTTGGTTAACCCAAGACACCTATGAAGAATATACAGTACTATTTTGGAATGCAAGTTCAAAAGACTACAGACAGTTCACAAGGACTCCACTTTGGAAATCTCAGATTTATTGGTTTTCAATTCCTCTTATTATATATAAATGGGCTGATAAGGAACTTCATAGGGAAGCAATAACTTGGAGAAAACCAACAGTTTATAAGAAGTTTTGAACACCTTATGCAGTAAGAAAGGTATACTTAAGGGACTTCAGTAAGATGTATTCTTTTAATCCTTGTTATTCTACTATTTTCCAGACTCTTGGGGGTTGGGTTTCTTTCTTTTTCACTTGTGGAATTTTTTCCCATTGAGTTGCAAGGAAGCACTGATGGCATGGTACTTGAGACAACAGGGAGGTGGTCAAGTTTCAGGGGACAGGTCTAGGGCAGCTGCTGGCTTGGCTTTCAGAGGAGGATAGTAGGAGCTTCTGCTTGGGAAGAGAGTTCGTTGCTGCCACTGGAGCCCAGCCCAGAGCTGCTTCTTTTGCTTTGGGGTGAGCCTTTGGTTGTGAGAGCAGCCACTGAACCGAGACCGAATTAACACCCACCTCATTAAAAGAGGGATCTGCTTGGGTGCCTGGAATCTTGGGCTCTTCCCTCTCTGCCCTACTGGGAGCCACTCTGCTGCTGTTCCCTCCCTGCTGTTCCCCTGCACTCCCTGCCTGACAAGACATCCCATGGTTCCAGCCACAGCTCCAGAGTCTCTGATACATTTTGTCTACCAGCCCAGGATTTTTGCTCATTTCTGTAGTTCCACCTTGGTGCTCCTCAGAGTCCTGTTGGGGCACCAGGATTGGCTGCCTCAGGGCGTTTTTGAAGCAAAGCCTCCCCTCCATCCCTTTCCATCTGGGCCAAGCCTCCATTACTGTGTGCTTCCTGAGCTCGCGCCACAGCGCCCCCTGCAGCTGCAGGGGAATCATCACTCCTGCCCTGCCCGCCGGGAGCCACCAGCGCCCCTGCCGGCTGTGACCGGGACTGCACCCAAGGGGAAAGTGCCTGAGGCCGAGAAGGCTGGCACTGGGTTTGTGGTTCTGTTCAATGTTGATGCTGTAGCTGTTGTTTGTTTGCTTTATTATACACACTAGTAAAGAACTGTTATTCCTATCCTCTTCTCTTTGCCTGAGAGCCCCTTAATTTCAGAATTATAATATTTTGGAGACAGTTTACATTCTCCATTCCAAGAGAGTCTCCTGACTTCCCTAGCAGACACCTGTCTTTCAAACCAAGACACCACCTTAACTGATGCCCCTCTAAGACATAAGCAAATGAAATCAAACAGAAAAACCAACATAATGCTCTGTTCTTTTTCTCAGTATTCTATATTAAGTATAGAATGACAGCAGTAATCGGAAAACAACTTACCCAAAATATTTAGTTACAAGTCAGAGATCACACTATTTGTTCCAGACGAAAGCATTCTCCATATGAAACATTCACAGAAATGTTAAAAAAAAATCAAACCCCAAAAAGATAAAGTCATCTGCATTTCAACCTTAGATAATTGCAGTTTTTACCTTCTGCAAAATTCATGTTTATGTAGAGCTGATATTTTGTTGTTGAAGACCATTGAGTGGGCAAGTAAATGCAGTGCTGTATTTCCTCTTCTATATTATTAGGTCTTCAGACTCAGATTTTATGATTCAAACTGTCTTGGGGGCAAGCATGACTGAGACACATTCCATCATCTGCTACAAATATCCTCTGACTTAAATGTGTTATTTAGCAAATTAGGACTCCTAAGTGGCAGAGCAGATGATATATCTATATCTAGAGTACTGTATCCCAATGAACTATTATAAAATGCAAGATGTTTTCTCTTACTACCATAGTCAGTGATACAAGATCAATGACAATAAAAAAAATTCATTATTTTTAAAAGAGGAATTTTTTCCCATGAATGCATATCTAGTTTTAAGTAAGTTTTATGCTTGTATCACATCATCATATTAGTTTTTCCAGACAGTAAGCTCCATAAGATGTATATTTGTCTTTTCCACTAGTAGAAATCATCTTAAATATATGAACAACAGTATCAGAGTCCACCAATGACACTGTTTTTTGCTGGCATTTCAAGTTTATGTTGAACTGTAAGTGTATGAGAATAAGATTAAAAAATTAATATAATAGAGTCATTTAGGTTGGAAAATATCCTTGAAATGGAGTTCAAACATAAACTTAGTGCTACCACTACTATCTACACATCTACATATCTTTTAAAGACCTTGAGGGATGGTAATTCAACCACTTTGCTGTGCAGCCTGTTCCATAAGGAAATATTTCTTATATCTTATCTGAACATCCCTTTGTGAAACTTGAAGTTATTTCCTTTTGTTCCATCACTTTTTATAAGAGAGAGGAGGCCAATCCCCACCTCATTACAATCTCCTTTCAGGTAGTTGTCAAGTGCAATAAGGTCTCCGCTGAGACTCCTTTCCTTCAGGCTCAACAACCCTCAACTACTTTTAGTCAGACTTGTGCTCCAGAACCTTCACCAGCCCTATTGCCCTTCTCTAGACATGCTCAAGAACCTCAATGTCTTTCTTGTGAGGGGTCCAGAACTAGATACAGTATTCCAGGTGTGGCCTTGCTTGTGCTAAGTACAGGGGAACAAACACTGCCCTGGTCCTGCTGACCACACTATTGCTGATACAGGCCAGGATGCCATTGGCCTTCTTGGCTAACTGGGAACCCAGCTGGCACGTGTTTAGCTGTTCAACCCCCAGGTCCTTTTCTACCAAGCAGCTTTTCAGTCACTCTTCCCCCAGCCTCTATCACTGTCTGGAGATGCTGTCACACAAATGAAGGATAATTGGCCTCAGCCCATCAATCCAGCCTGTTCAGACCTGTCTGCAGAGCCTTTCAATCTTCCAGCAGATCAACATTCCAGTCCAACTTGATGTGTTGTCTATGCCCTCATCCAGATACTTAATAAAGATATTAAACAGAACTGTACTCCAATAGTGAACCCTAGGGAGCTCCACTTGTATTTAGCTGTCAACTGGATTTGACTCCTTTCACCACCACTCCTAGGGCTCAGCCATCCATACAACTCTTTATCTAGTGGAAAGTACACCTGTCCAAGCCATGAAAAACCATCTTCTACAGGAGAATGGAATGGATAGTGGTGTCCAGGTTACCAACATCACAGCCTTGTCATCATAGAATTATCAGGCATGGGGAAGACCTCTAAGACTGAGTACAGCCCTCAACCTAACGCTTTCAGGTCCACCACTAAACCATTTACCTAAGCACCAAATCTACAAGATTTCTGAACCCTTCCAGGGATGGTGATTCAATCACTTCCCTGTGCAGCCTGCTTCAATTGCTCATCACTCTTGTCATCCACACTAAGCTGCTCAAATAAATTAATTTATCAGGCTGATCAGTTTCACGGT
Organism: Cettia cetti; assembly: GCA_013401135.1. Lineage (NCBI taxonomy): Eukaryota > Metazoa > Chordata > Aves > Passeriformes > Sylviidae > Cettia > Cettia cetti. The sequence goes on from VZUI01083263.1 coordinate 10,425, forward strand.
TTTACACTAGTCCAACATCAATTTTTAGGCTTTTTTTTTTTTTTTTTGTGTGCTTCATATAGTCAGTAGAATTCTTCCAACTTACATTGTCCAAAACCACTTCATCCATGGCTGCTTATTCAGTTTGATAAAATTCTCATGTTTTTAGCTAAATAAATTTCGCAAGTCTGATGATTAGGGGTTTAAAAATTGCTTTCTAGGAATATATTTAATGGATTACTCTATTCAGAGTTAACTTTTTTAAATAAAGGTGATTTCATCAAAATACTTCTAATCCATAGCTAATTCTCATAGACGGATCTTAACACAGTACCATTAAAAATGCAATATGCAGAAGCAGAGTTGTACATGTAGAGAATTGGCCCAAAAATAGATTTTGCAATGTATTTTATGCATTTTGAAGAAATCTTCTACTTTTCCTTTTCTGTAATAATTCCATGACAGGTATGCCAGAGGAAATGTTACTTAGGGATAAAAGCCCTGCAAATTAAATTTATGCTTGTCAAGATGTATTTTTTACTCTTTTTTTGTGTAGAAACTACTCTTATATATAGATAAAATTGTTTTTTTAGATCTGATTTGTAAAGTAAAGTTCTGAAAAGCCAAGGTAATACTAATAAGGAAACTGAAAAAAGAAAGATTATCACTTGTGATTAAGTTCCTTGTTTAAACTTTTACTGCAAACACCAAGAATAATTTCTCTTTTCAGTGTTTCAGATCAGCAGGGTTCATTACATGCTGAGTTTGGGGGCTCTTAGTAAGTAAGCAAAATGCCTGAATTAGAACTGTTAAATATGCTTTCAAGCTGTGTAAAGTAGAAATATGTTAAATAAATTCTTTGAAACTACTTCCAGTCTCAAAACTATAGCATTTTCTAAAAACTCTAAGATATATCCCTATATGAAAAAGAATTCATCTTCCAGTTAAAAAGAGGTCAAAGAGATAAACAACTTTTCTACAGGTGGTTGAACTGAAAATTGTCTTTCCCTGTCTTCCATAGCCCAGATAGAGAGGATAAATACAGCTGTTGAGATTGGAATGCTAACTTAGTCATATTTGCCACTGTTTTCTGCTTCAGTCAACTTTTTCCTGATACTGCTTTTGGCAGAGGTGGATATGAGTAATTCTGCTTCTTCCCCTTGGTAACTAGAGAATAACAGCAAAAGATCTGGAGCACTCCTTTCAAAAGCCCACAATGAGTAAAAGTTGCTTATGCACGCCTTATGCTAAAGGAGAATGGTCAGCCAAGGAGGAAGTCTATTTGCTTTCAGCAAGAAGTAAGCTACTGTTTCTGGGAGAGGGACAAGAGTACAGCAAGCATATAATTCTTCTTTCTCAACACCAAATTAACCTACAATAAAACTTCACAGCACTTTTCCTTGCTGATTTTGACCTATGAGCTCTCACCTTTACTATTGGGAGCTATTTTTTTTTTTTTTTAAATTCCTGTAAGTGTATGGAAAAATCAGTTCAGGCAATGCTCACTGCAGACTTATCTCTGGAGAGATGAAAAAAGTCACTGTTCTCTAATTGCTACAAAAAAAAAAAAAAAAAAAAAAAAGTGTGGAAGTTGTTCTCAAATCCCTCTCTTTTAACTTCATCTTGAGTAGTCACTATTAGAGCCTTGAGTTGTTCAAAATAGTTATGGACTTCTTTTTGTTTCAACCCCAACAGCAGGGCTTCCCAGATGATCCGTCATTGTACAGCTGATTACTGGTTTGGTGGGATCTAGGCTAGAGATGGATTCAGTGATATTCTCTCACAAAGGGTCCCACATTTCATTTTACTATCTGAAACATTTGGTACCACTTCTGCTAAATGAATACCAAACCAACCAAAAGCAAAAATTTTGTCTATTACTTGACTTCTTGGACATAACATCAATTCCACTATTGTAGTTCATGCATTTATTTATTTTTAAGTTAAACTTCAACACATTCTGCTTTTACAGCACACTTCAATATCCTCATTAGTACTACAGGCAGTACTAAGCTGCATACTGATGATTACATTCAGCATCAACGAAAGATGCTAGAATGTCTATTCAAGGTGCTTTGTTACATATAGAGTATATATTGCATCCTAAAAACCAGAATTCATAGCCCAGATACAGAAGGCACACAAAGAGCTAAATGGCCAAATAGTTAAATATTGTGACACTAATTATTTTGTGTGTTCTCAACAACTTAGAGAACCCTGAAATCTGTGCCTCAGTTACAGCTGAGTTACATAGCGTTTTATGTACTTTGAGGTCCCAAGATCTCAACCCATTAAAAAAAAGCTGCCTTTAGGAGACTTCATCGAACATGAAACATCACGGATGTTTCCTGTATGGTCTATTCCCTTGGGAGCAGGGAAAAAGGCACTTTCAAAAATGTTTTATAGCACTTCAGTGAAGAAAAGAAAGCCAGAATACAATGGTTTTCATCTTTCTAAATGCTATGGCTTTGGGAACATCCTACATTGTAAATCTATAAAGCCATGCATTTTCACTTACTGCAAATTTCACTGCTTATATGCACCAAAATAATGGATAGCATGAACAATTTTATTCCCCTCATAACATATTCCCGTTTACAATCACCTGCCGAATAATTTACGTTGTCATTTAGACTCAAAGGTCATTCCAGAATTACATTTAGCATGTGGTTGCTTAGATCTTTACAACAAAATCTAATGAAGTTGTCTTAAATTTCAGTTTTCAATGGTTTCTGCATTGTTTTTAGAATCTACCCTTCAGAATAATATGTTGCTATTTTTAGTCACTATATTAACCTTTGCTTATAGTCCTTCAGTCAGTTTTCACTTCAGTGAATCTGAAAGGAAAGAAAAATTAAGATAAATTTAAATACATGCTCTACTTTCAAATAAAATCAACACATCCACATTTGCTTTATTCATTTTACAGTGGAAGTGGTTATATAATAAAGAGTTTGAGAGAGCAGAAGACCATTTCCATAGCAAGTACTCTGCTACATTAACCTTGGGCAGCTGCTGGTCAACTACCCAGCTGCTCTGTCACTACTCTTCCTCAACAGGGTAGGAGGAGACAATAACAAAACAAGTAAAAACTCATTAACTGAGATAAAGACAAGGAGACTCCTTACCAAATACTATCATTGGAAAAACAGACTTGACTTGGGGAAAATTTAGGTTTCTGTCAGTTAAATTAAAGTTGGTTTAAGAAACAAAGGCAAAACCTGAAGCACCTTCCCCTACCATATTCCCTTCTTCTGAGGCTCAGCTTCATTCCTAATTCTTCTAACATTTCACGCCCAGACTATACTTAGCTTAATACATGTTTAAGGCTATAATAATAGACAACACAAAATAAATCAATTTCTACAAAAATTGAAGACCAACACGAATCCTGAACCAGTCCACTTCCAGTAAAATTTAATCATTACAAAAGTCCAGTTTAAATAGGATTCTGAAAGTAGCAGACAGAGGCAAAAAGGACAATTGCCAATTATTGTCATTTCTGCTTTGACATGAAATTAACACAGTATTAATATCAGAGCCTCTTGAGTCCTTACTAATGCAAGTTAGCTAAGTCAAACACTCTACTTTTTTCTCCAACACTGAAATGCCATTTGCATTTCATATATTTTCACAGCTCTTACTACTGTTAGTTCCTAAATTTAAACAGAATATATTGCAGATCTATGAAGATTTACTGTTTCATGATTTAACACTGTTCTAAAAGTGACATAAGTAACATAAATAAAGAACTCTGAAAATGGAGAAAATTCTTTCAAACAGGTTGATATTCCCATAAGCAGCCAAGCTAATATTTTGAGCATTGCTCCATTGTGATCTTACATACTCCAAAACAGTATATAAGATACTTTATCTCTGAAGCCTGTTTCTGGTTTCTTTTACTGAAAAAAGTATTCTCATCAATACAACCATGGACCCAGCCAAACATTTACACAGCAGGTTACTAAATTTGTGTCTTGGTTTTGGCTGGGATAAATTCAATTTTCTTCCTAGCAGCTGGTATAGTGCTGTGTTTTGGATTTAAGATGAGAAGAATGTTGACAACAAACTGATGTTTTAGCTGCTGTTGAGAAGTGGTTGTAGGAAGCCAAGGGCTTCTCAGTTTCTCATACTGCACTGCCAGCAAGTAGCTAGGGGGTGCACAAAAAACTGAGAGGACACATAGCTGGGACAACTGAACTCAACTGGCCAAAGGGATATTCTAGACTATATATTGTCATGCTCAAAAAAATAAGCTGGGGGAGCTGGCTGTGAAATACTAATAAGGAATAAGCCTGCTACTTAGGGACTGGCTGGGCATGAGTCACTGGGTGGTAAGCAGATGAGTTGTGTATCACTTGGCTTGTATATTCTCTTAGCATTTTTATAAGTTTCCTTTCCTTTTCTGTCCTGTTAAACTCTTTATCTTGACCTATTAATTTAATCTTTTTTTCAGATTATTTCCGCATCCCACAGAGGAGGGCGTAGGCAAATGCCAGTGTAGTGTTCATCTGCCTCCTGGAATAAACCACAAAAAACATTCAGAATGTATTTTCAAGTATTAATTTCTATTTAGAAACACCAAGGATGATAAATATTTTGGGAGAATCTTTATCCTTATGCTCTTGATAACATCTAGTGTCAGAACAGAGCATACTCTAATATGCTCTACAGTGCACCTCATGAAACTTTTCCTTGTCCTGTAGTTCATGTCTGTCTTATACATCAGTAACATCTTTATGGAATAGCATTCCATGAAGCAGTCTAAGCAAGTCATGTCATTTTTCTCACTTTTGTTACAATTTCTTACATTGATAAACATACGTTAATATTGATAGCATCAATGAAGGCTGTAAAAGTTACTGCAAAACAAGAACTCTAAGTTGAGACTTACAGAGTAAAGACATTTCTTTTCTTATAATGCTTACACAAGAAATTCCAAGGACTATTTTAACCCAACGTTGCAGAACCAATCTTTACCTCTGCAAGAAATCTCAGTATAGATGTATACCTTGGTTTACCAGTCTGTCACAGGATAAGGGTCTATGATGACTGACATCACGCAAATGCACTAAAACTTGCTGTGGAAACTTACATTTAACTCTGAGGAACAGTTCTATTCTGTTTCTATGTACTTGTTCAGTAGAAGAGCAATTAACAGCATGTCAAAAATTTCTTACTGAAGAACACAGACTTATGAAATGAGAAGCATGGACACCCATTCTCCGAGGAAAACAAAATCTGAAGCTCCTGTGGTGCTGGAAAATGTTAAGTGCATTAACTACGTAACTTTGATATTATACTGCTTCTGCCTGGTAAAACTAATTAAGAGGGGTTGATAACAGCACACTGAGATCATATATAGAACAATTCAATCCAATAAAATGTTCTTTACAGCAATTTATGTTTTGCTTTGGTTTTTTTCACTTCAAAGACTGGCTGTTTATCTTCCACTGCTCAAGTCTACAAAATAATCAACTGTGAACAGCATGTTCCAACAATTCATGCAATATTATTGATAAATGGTATCTGCTACAAAAATAAAAAATTTAGCTCAAATTGAGCTTCATTTTTCTGTAAGCAAGGAGAAGAACTAAACCATACTGATCTTTGACAATCACAGATTTTAGCAATCGTTCTCATAACTTACCCAGATGACTGCATGGGTGTGTAAGAAATGCAGTTTACATCTTAATGCTTGTATAGCTGCCATACTGACTCATTCCTCTCCTTCCATCCTGTGTAGGGCTGGTGCAGTTGCTAAGGTGAGTGGCAAGTACTTGACATTAAGATCAGCCCTTTGTAAGTTTCAATAAATACCTGTAACTGCCTTTAGCACACCGAGGACAACAGGATCTGGAATATATTAATCCAATGCTGTAAATAGATGCCTGTAACACAACATATCTATTGAATGGTAAAGTTTATGTTGATTTTCTTGGTATTGACTATTTTATTTTACCTCAACTTGTATTGCATTCCTTTAGAAAGGGAGATGAGTTCCAGTGGAGCACTTAGAAAGAAGAGAGGGCAGTTTCAGGGGAGCTTAGCAGTATACATAGGGGTATGTATTCAGATGGCTGTATGTGTTACTCACAATTGCTGAAGAGACAGAAACACTTAGAAAATACACAACTATGTCTCAGTTGTAATTGATTATCTTCTAGGGGCTAAAAGAAAAATTTTCATTTCACTGCAGATCAAGAAGTTAGTGCATAGTCTGAAATCAAGCCTAATCATAAAAAATAGTATTTTGCTTATGAATTTCTTTTCTCTCTGACCCAGTCACTGAGCTGCCTTGATTTTAAAAGTATTGTTATTCTTTTAAACTGAATTATGCTAATCTTGAAAACCCCTCAGTCATCACTGATGAATCAACTGAAAGGAAGTCTATATAGGTATGCTGTAGCTTTCTGACCAAGTTTTGTCCACACTATTTTCTTAGCCTCTCGTCACAGACAACAACTATTTTGGATTTCATTCCCTGAATTATGTCTTGTCATCAAACTGGGAATAAAGAATTTTTTAAGAAGTCTGACAGAAATGGTGAAAAAGTCAAAGGAAAGAGAGAAAGATACTGACAACTGTTACAAATTCTAGAGTTCTCAAAATGTCAGTCACTACCAAGGGGGCTGAGAACCACATTCTCCAGCCTATTAAAGGCAGAAAAATAAGAAAAAGAGCACCATGCAACACTTTTGCTGCAGAAAGGCAGGAAATTAGAGTTACAAAACATTAGGTTGTATGAGTACAAATAGAACCATAGACAGGATATATGTAAAATCTGAGAGATAAATAAAAGCAGTAGACTACTGTCATTCTCATCCGGCCACATCGAGTTCAGATTTTTACATTGTTAACCATCTCAAAATTCCAGCTTCTGGGATCCTAAATTCAAAACCACCTCCACTTTTAATAAGATAAGAGTCTTAAAACACAAGAAAAATTACACTGGCCTTCAGATAGCTCATTCTATTTTTTACTTTTCTTCCAAAACAGAAAAAACCCCAAAAGTGTTTGCATTTGTATCTTTTTATTACAATATAGATGTAAAAAGTGTCACCCAAGATAACAGGGAAATTTGAAAGGGAGCTCAACTTCTGAGCAAGCCTAACCCTATATTCTGTAGTAGTAGCAGTCTCCCCAGGCTGGTTTAGCCTCTAGAGGTCTGTGACTGAAAACATTGCTGGTTAACAGATTATCCAAATGAGTTCATTTAAAAATGTAGAGACCTAGTGTCATAAAACTTCCATTAGAAACATGATTAGTGTGTGTGGAAAGATGTGTTACCTCATGATGCAATTGGGCTCCATCCATTAGGTGTTTTTATTGGTCATAGAAGCAACCACTGGTGAATGAGGATCCTATTTTGCATTGCAGCAGTTCACTTTACCATGCTTCATACACATAAGCTACACACAGTAGAACATGTGAAAATTCAAATGGACCCAGGAAGGGACAGCTCTAGGACAATGTTTAAGTTTAGAAGCAGTTGATGAAAGAAGCACTTAACCTGACCTTTGGTTATCCTGCGTATGTTCTTAACAAAGTATTCTTATTCACTGAGCTGATATTAAGGAGCATTTTCTACTGAACCTGCATGAAACAATGATGACTGAGTGAATGATTATGCAAATCACAACAGTGTTCCCAATAGGTATTACACAGCATAAGCCCCAGGCTCCTTCCTGTTAAGAAAGAAGAAACAAGAAAATGAATCAGCCAAGTATCAACTGTTTCAAACATTACAAATATTCTACATTTGAAGTATAATTAAACTGCCTTAAACTTGCATTAAAAAAGTATTTTCAAAATATATCTATGGTTATTTACAATATTGACAGTTTTTAATTAGCATATACTGTGCTTGTGTATCAAAACCCTGTTTTAATAGAGCTATGCAGATTATGATAATGACAATACACTGCTGGACTAGAAGCAGACATAATACTTTAATCCTTCACTGTGACACTTGAGGAGTGAGAAAAACCCATGGTTTTGGTTTGGTGACTGCTTGGCTGTCAGAGTAGGATTGCACAACCCGCAATCCCTGCCCCAAGCATTTGAAATTTGGGAAACAGAATCCAAGTTCAGAATATGGATGAAGCAGAACATGCTGAGAGAATTATAATTTTTTTTTCTCCCCTGGAAGCAGTACGGCAACTACATTGTAGATTTTCTGCTGCACCATGACTTCCAGCTCCTCCATTTTGCTATCCATTCTGGGTGCATTGGTGCAGGTGGTTCAGCTGGGCTGATGATTTTGCCCCCAGCACAGCCAAGCTGCCCCCAGGCTCATCTGTATGGAGCCTGCTCTTGTACCCTTCATAACTTATTTACAGCCCTCTCAATCAGCCAGCCAACTCATGGACTAGACTTCCTTTCCCTTTTTTAGAGAAGTAAATCCTATCTGCCTCCAACAGGCCTGGTGAACAAGAAAGAAACAAAGATAAAATTATATAAACACCTAAAAAGTTTCTAATCAAGTTACTGTGTTTATGATTGATACAGAAAACTACAGACAATTCTCTTAACCATTTTTCTGACAGGTACCTAAACTCGAAATGATCCCTACATAAGCCTATGTTCATTGGCAAAGGCTATTTCTTTAAAGAAAAGATCTCTATAAGGACTTTACGCTAAAAACTGGTATAAAGTGTGGTTATATGCAGAATGTTCAAGTGAAATAATGCACTAGCACAATTTAAAAATAATTAAGCATAACATAATTTTCTCTAAATAAAAATCACCTTTCGAAAGTTTTATACGGCTACTAAGAAGTCCTATAAAGTACAAATATCCCTTTGATTATTCTAATAACATTATAACTATCTAATTAAGTTTGAAATGAACCTAACTGATTTTGTGTCAAAGATTTTTTTTCCTTTGTGTTTATTCCTTTTTTTCTTGTATATTGATCTAATTTGAAAAGTATTCTTAGATTAGCCAAGATACTATTGTGTGTGTATTCATTAATCTCTAATTAGCATTTTTAAATCCTTACATTTTGATTTAAACATGCATGAAATCTAATCTCTGTAACTACAATTAGAATTGCTTATTTAATAAAATTTGAACTAATGAGTGTATTGTTCTAAAATTGTTTATCATTATATATTTCACAGAAAAATGAGATTATAAAAAGTTTATGGCAATACACTCTTGGAAGACTTTTTTTAGCAACAAGGTGGTCTTGGTCAGTTTGGGGGTTTTTAATTTTTTTTTTTCTAATTTGATATAAAACCAAGTGTAGCCCCAGTTTATCCAACTGTCTTAGTATTATAAAGAGTGACAGACATCTATCTGCTACAGAGAGACATTTTGCCATTAAGTGGTGGCTGTGACATTTCTGCTAACTTAAAAGAACCAAAGATTTGTATTCCCTTCTGTTAACTAATAATAACTTTTAATACAATGAGGAGCTTGTACATTGGTGTAAACCTCACTGTATAGATTGGTAGAGTTCTGCTCACTTCCTGTTTTTAAGACAATGCAATTCAACCCAAATAAGAGCAAATTTCTATATAAAAGTCCTTTCCCATAAAGAAAATCACCAGGGTCTAAAATGATGCTAACATGTATTTAACATCTAGCTAAGATAATATAGAAGTGTTGAATTTAGAGAGAGTTAATTCAGAGTCATATCTGATATCCACATTTCCTAAAGACAGGTTTGATCAGTCTACTCTCCTCCACCATGCTATGGTTGCTATTCACATTTTAGATTTCAGCTGAGGACTGAGAAGAAATTAAAGTTATCTGTTGTCAAGTTATTGGCCAGGAAAGCTCAAGACAGAAGAATAAATTTAAGGTGCCTGGGTGCTCTGGTGTGCACCTTGTCTTTTTGGCAGTACAAGGATATACAAAGGAGGCCATGCCTGCAATTTGAACAGCTGTGCCAGTGGGTCTTCACCATTTGGATAATTTCTTTGTCACTTGGAATAGCCCAGCCTCTCAACTGATTGTTTGTGGAGCATGATGATGGTAATAAAGGTGGGCTGGTCATTCAGCTGTTAGATTTAGCACTTGGGTAGCCCTACATTTCAGTATTAGCATTCCCAGCAACTGGCCACAGGCTGAGTGTTTGCAAGACCTCAGGACTGAGCTTTGTCACAATTGCTACATTTGACTTTTTCTTGACCTGCCTGTAGCTTTCTTTCACTTGGTTTAACTGTGACATTTTTTAATTACCCTGGTGTCCATTGCTGATTTCTTTTGCTTCTTTTGTCTTTACATTGTGCAATCTCAACTTTATATACGAAGTAGTCACAAATATCTATTCTTTACAAATATATCATTCTACAACTAATCAAGCAGAGACGTTGATTTGTGCTTACTTCCACAAATGCAACCTCAGATCTGCATGCAGTCTCATCCTCTCAAGCCTGTCTTTTCAAGCATGTCCTGTAGTATGCAAAGTGTGTTCAGACATCACATTTGCTGGGTTTCCCACATGTCTATTAAACATGAAAAAAGCTCACCCATTAGTGTTCACACTGCCTCTCCTCCTGATTTCCTTGCAGCTTTTGGCTCAAAAGCAGCAACTGATACTGCTCAGGAATCTACAGACGAGTATACAGCACAGAACAAGCCCTCCTATAGTTGGGTGTCTGCATTTGTCTTTGCCATTGAACGGTATATGACTCTACAGCTTGCACAAAACAGCCAAAGAGTATTAAGGGACATTCTGTTGATGAACAAGGTTAACCTCCAACTTAGATAGGAGGGAAGTTGGAGTGATTTTTTCCAGGGTTTGTTTTGGTTTTTTTTGTACTTTGACATGATAATGCTTGCATTAGGGAGTTTTGAATGGGTTCAGAAGACTAACTCTTACAAGAAGAGTGACTAAAGGGAAAAGTTGGGGAGTTTAATTAACATTTTAGCTTGAAAAACCGTTCTTTTCTCATTCAATGTTTTCTATATAAAAAGAAAATGACATCTAGAAGTATCTTAATTGAAAATGTTTCCATTAATATTTCAGCTAAGCTTCACAGCAAGACATACCTCTTCAAAAGTACATCAAGAGGTTGTTAAAAACGCTTGCAATGTAATGGTTTTGCTGATAACAGTAAAATGTGCAGCTGAGCTCAACAGGATTGATTCAAGTATAGGGTATGTTGCTGAAGGTGTGTGAAAGTCAAACTACTCAAAAACATAGAAATTAACACATCAATCATTTTAGCATGAAATTCATCCAAAATCTTGTTAGAAATTTGTGAACGCATCCTCCCTCCATCTGAAGTGAACTTGCAGAATTTAGCTAACAAAAGCCTCTTTATTCTCTGTGTGAGGGCTGCATATTTGTAGGATTTCATTCAATTCTTAAAAACTTCGAAAATCCAATAAAAATTACATAAAAACTGTACCGAAATCATATAAACACAGTCTGAAGTGTTTGAGAATCTCAAACTGAGAATCTTCACAGCACTGAGAAGTCTTATAGCATCTTCCAAAATTTGACACAAATCTTAACTTAGATGTGCAAGACTTAGTTGTGTCTGATTAAAACTGCTTATATTGAAAATTTTATCAAAACTCCTTATATTTCCTTACTCTCAGCCTTGGGTGTGTGGGAGGTGAAGAATGAATAAGGGAGGCTGAAGAATGCATTTTTAATAGAAAATGCTTCTGTTGTCTTTGAAAGACACAATGTTAGCAGATCCTGTATTTTCTCTTAACTATACTATGAAAGTGTAGATAGAGAAGTCATCACAACTTCTGTTACAATTCAAATATCTTACCCAGTTCCAACACAGCCTTCACAAAAGTATCTTGGTGCTTCATATAGATTTATTCATTTTGTGCATGTGCACAATATAGATGACACAAAGGTTAGCATTATCATCTTTACTTAAATAAAGGAAACAAAAGTACAGGTGCAAGAACAAGATCAACAGAAGGACTAGTGTGTTGCTAGATTGGACATTATACAATATTTTCTAGTAACTGTTTTTTTCAATTCCCCTGTTTGGAAAAGCATTGCTGTGGTTAGACCTGTCAAGATGTGAAAAGTCTGACTCTTCTGTTTCTGTTCCTGACTTGCATGCACTGAAATGACTAAAATACTCCAGCAATGGGTTGTGTAAAGGAGCAAGCACTTTTAGACTGGCTTATAATATATATCAGAACTTAGGAAGCAGCCCTCTAACATCTGTGGCCAACCAAATAAGTTTCATGAAGGTGAATTTTGTACTTTTATATTTATGTGTGATAATGCTGCAGCTTGAACAAAAGGAAGGAAAACCAGCATGCCTGTACAATCACCTTCACTCCACCCCTTTCTTTCTTCACCTCCCATCATAAGCAAAGCCATGAAAAGGTGTTACTGATCCCTAAAAGAATGTAACCTTGAACATTAGACATTTAACAAAGAGCATACATCCATTATCCATGGATTTTGTCAGGAAGTAGGACAAATAAGAAAGTGCAGTTCTGGTTAAGACCTGACAGTTATGGCAACTAAGAAAGAAGAGTGGAATCAGTCCAATATCATATCTTACAGCTCAGGAAACAAGGCTAAATCAACATTTCTATTTAAATCAGAGACTGCATAATTCATTGTGGGAAGACAAATAGGGCTGTAATTAGAGAAAATTGGGAAGATTCCAGCAGAAATTATAACTTGATCCCATAATCCCATATATAGGATGAAAGCCTCTAAAAGTCCTTCATTTTTTAATTTGCTTCTTACAATATTTCGCTACTACAGACTCAGCAAACATAAGTAATTTTGAAATCTAAAATGTCCTCTCATATTTTCATATCACCTTTCCCCAAGGCAGTGAGGGATGCCACAGAGCTGTGTCATTGTGAATTCAGCTGCAACATGTGTATGATTGTACCTTCATTCCACTTGGGTTTTGGGCCAGATAACTATGCCTAAATCTGTGTAAGTATTTGAGCCCCTTCCAGAAACCAGTTCATATTGCTGATTTACCACCTGAGTAATACTTATAATGCAAGTATTGATATGGATTCACACACGAGCTATTTAGGAAAACATTTGGTGTTCAAGTTGACTGCATATATTCCAGAAGATAGCAGTTGCTTTGCAGTATCTCAGTGTATAGCACCCCTGGAAACAGAAATATGAAGAAAAGAGTAGTGTGTGCCTACCTCAACAGACAGTTCTAACAAAAGCCATAACTATTATTAGAAACAAAGTTAGGAATGCTGCAGAGCCATATGAACAATGAAACATCATCTGTTCCTTCTATTTGTTATAATGTGATGCAATACAGCATAAGATCAATACCGTAGGCACTGAATCCCTGGGGAAAGATTCAGTGCAAAACACAGTGATTTCTCTCTTGAGGTAACCAACCACATGAACACTCTTTTGTTGTTAAATTGAAAACCTTCATCGTGGACAGCGGATGAAAAATAGAACTTTGTGCTATTCAGTTCTACTTTATTTGGCAAAACCATTGATAGTTTACTCTTAACTACATGAACAATATGGGTTTACTTGAACGAGGAAAGATTTTTGAGTCACCAAGTAATGATTAGAGAAATTTTTGGAGAGGCTGATTTTCACAGTAGCTTTTACAGTGCAGTCAAAGAGTGCAAGTCACAAGTCTCCACCTGATTATTTGAGAGATAGATTTAGAAACTGCAGATGATAACAGATATGCAATAAGAATGAAACAAGATTATTGTATGTGTGTACCATGAAGAACCTATGTCAGTGAGAAATGTAAACATCAAAACAAAAGCTGAATGGTCATTATGGTCTTGAATCTTTTGAGCCAACGCTACTGGTAATCTTGAGTACAGCCCTGCACTAGCTTACTATTTACAAAACTGAAAGGTGAATAAATGGTTAAGTTTACACACTTACCTGTTCACTAACAATTGAACACAAAGCCTGGCTTAATTTCCAAGTTACATAACAGTGTTTAACAGACTGTTTTAGCTGCAATACTAGGCATCTCTTGATATGTTAGTACTCTAAAGTTTAAAACCTTGCTGATTCTAGTTAATGCACCAAGGCATCCATCTTATCTTTGTGATTTGCATTCAAACCTTCTACTTATGTTTTTGCCAAACACTACCTCACTTTAGCAACTGCAAGACTTAATTGCTAATTTTATGATGATTTATTTACAACAAAAAAAAAATGATTGACAAATCACACAAATCCTCAATATATTAATTTTTGCAAGAGCTTTAACATGCAATGTGCCCTTGATACATTCTTGTGGTGTGGAACTTGAGAACTGATAAAAAACCAAAAGGATGTCTGAAAGGAATGAATCCACAGTTTTTAAAGCTTTGAAAAGCAAGGTTCAAGTAGTCACTGTTGGACAAACTGTTGTGTTCAATAGAATTTGGATTCACCTGGAGTTAAATAAAAATTGGTGAAACTAAGTTGCTGAAGATTTGCAAAGAGGGAATAATCTTGCAGAGAATGAGAATGTACAACAAGAATGATTGAATTTGTTCTTACTAAAAATAGTAGATGGGACTGTAATAAAACAAAATCATAACATGAACTGAAGTTAAAATTGTGATCTAAAAAAAAAAAAAGATAAACCTGTAAAAGAACAATAGTCTCATCAAAATAGTTATCTCCCACAGTGTTTAAACCTTTAATACACCTAATGCTCTACTGTTTCAAGTGAAAGTATTCTGTTTTACATGTAGAATCAAAAGTGGAGTAGGCAAGCCTAAGAGGATGTGGCTACTGATCACCTAGAGATCTACTCATCCACCTCTGCCAACTCCATGAGCTCTCCAGAGGAACTGAGCATATTTTTACAACATCAGGATTGTATTCACAGAAGTAGATTTTTTTTCTTAAGGTGCATTATTTTATTATGTTTATTATCTGGGAACCTAGTAAAAATTAGTCATTGCTTTCATCAATTTAAGTATTTTCCTCAAATCTGTGTGGATGTGGCAGGAAGTTCAGTCTAAGGGTTAAGAAATTCCCTTATTTTCCAATATATAGACTATAAATGAATTTTTTATTTTCTGAAACCGTTACCTTAGGGATGCATCTGTTAGCTTTAGAGGTAGACTGTTATATGCAGGTTTGAGCACAGAGCTGTGCCAGTCACCCTGCTGTGGCTCCTGCTTGTAAGGACTTTTGCATATTGGTTCTATGATTGCCAGTTGGACAAAGCTAGCTTAAAACCAGCAAGGTCCAGGAGCTAGTAAATATAGGCAAAGTCACCCAATTAAACACTCTCTTTAGCCCCTATAAGACCAGCTGGGGTATATAAAGTTGCACAAATCTTTTTCTAGATCTAGATCCAAGCTATTTGTTCAGAGACATGGAGTCATATAGTACAGATTAATCCTGAGATTCCTGTTTAAAACTATGTATTTCTAAACACACTGATAGCACAGCAAATACAGCCAGTAGGGGATTTGTTTAGATAAAGTTTAGACATCAGTGTACATGAACTTTAAAAAATAAGAAAAAAGATAAGGTCTAGCTTGCCCTGGGAAGAAGTTCTGCCTACAAGCAATCAACTCGTAAGACTGTCTTATAGTTACAAACACGAGCAAATTTAGCCCTTCATGCAAGTATAAAACTAAAAGCAAAACCCCATGAAACTTACTTGCATTGTCTTAGTAGCACAGCAGTTAGACGTTTACCACCAATGACTTCAGATTTTTTTTCCTGAACTTCAAACAGGCTTCATACTGGAAAAGATGGATTCTTTTTGTCAGCCTAGGAACCACTCAAACAGAAAAAAAACTTCACAGCCTAGCAGAACAGCAGCCAAAACCAATCCAGTATTAGAATAGAGATTACAAAACACAAGCCACTGTATTTTATAGTTACTTAAGTAGTGCTACCTCAAGGAAGCCTTTAAGGTTCACGCCTGAAATTTCTCATTCCTTCTTCAGGATCTCAGCCACCACTCACTCGCCTTATAAATGCCAGATCTGTTTTGTCAGATTCAAATCCCAGGGGAAGCCTGCACTACACTTTTCCCACATAGTCTTAACAGGAAACCTGTCATGGAAGTCAGGTCTTCCTCCCACACTATATTTCAAAGAGAAAACACAGTTTCTTCTACAAGAAATAAATAGGTTTTTAAAAAGCAACAACAAATATCTTATTTGAATTTTCATACACAATGTACAGAAACTTGATTAACCTCATTTTTTAACATAGAGAATAAGCAGTGTGCCAAGCTACTCTTTCCTTTTTAAGTAATTGGAGACATCTGGTTACCATTTTCTTATGGAAAATAATCAACCAATTTATACTTTGACAACAGATCTGTTTTCATATGCTAAGAGGTTTGTCTTGTTGAATGTATTTTGGTTACATGGTATAGAAAAAAACCAAGGCAATTCTCTTACTGAGAAGGCATTGGATTTTATTTTCAAGTCTTTTATATTTTCTGTCTTTTCTATATAGTAGTAACATTTCCTGATCTTACCTATTGGTTACTTTCTTGAATATTGCAGCATTATCTATTGTGTCTGTCTTAGATAGAAGTACCCTATTATAAAATAGAAGATCAATAAATTATTGGGCTGAATTATTTCCTGCCAATCTCTTCATGTAAGTATATAATTTCAAAAAAATCATTTATTCTTACCATATATGCTGTAACTGGAACCAAATCTGCCTTTATCCTGAACAGAAAAATGTTATGATATCCAAAAGTTCATTAAACACATATGTTAACACTAGTTAAAAAAAAATAAAAATAAAAGTAGTAAGAAAGAAGTTACTCTATATTCCTTATATCTATAGACTCAGAAGGACTGTGAATCAAAATCAGGACAGTGTTTTGTTGATTTCTGAGGACATGGTACATCCAAAAACAATTAACTGAGGGTGGGAAGAGAAATGGAGAGTAGGAACTTAACCAATGCAGACAAGTTTACGAACATATTTATTGGATGGTTTGGATGATCTATAGTGAATTCTACTTTTGAAGAGCTACTTCAGTTCTTATTTCTTCTACTGTCACTGAAATTTCTTAAAAGCTCAGGATAACCAGCTATCTTATGGCAGCTCAAATGGACCAACTGCTGCCTTTTGCCTTTTGAAAATAAAGTCCTTTGAAGAGGATAACTGCAATATTTAAAATCTGTGCTAAATTATTCAAATCTAGCAGATTTTTCACTACTATAAATTGTATAAAACATTGTGAATTCAAAATACGCTTCTGTGAACACTGCTTTATAGTACAGTGGCAACTTGAGGCAACCTAATTCACTGTTTAATTTTTTACTTGAAGCTGAATATGTAGTAGAAGTTCTGTTCCTGAACAAATCTATAGCTGAAGCAGAATTTGTGTAAAATTCCCAAATGCCTTGCAACTAGCAGTAAAAAAGATAACTTGTTTTTTTCATCCTGCCAGTACCACCTAGAGACATAGATCTTCCTCAAACAGATCTATTAAAACTTCCTAGGGACCAACCAGATCAAAAGTGAGTGGGCAGGTACTGGAAATACATGTAGTTACTCTTTAGGAAATCTTTAGGGAATGAAGTAGGAGTTGGTGAAAGCATGAGATCAGAGTCACAGGCTAGGGAGCAGAAATGTACACTATGCATCATTAAGCATTAAGAATGATGGATAGCTGAGCCCCTCTGAAGTCAGGAGCTATCTGCACTGCTTGTAGTATTCACTGCTGCTGAGAATATAATTCATTACATTAAGTTTGTAAACCTCTATGCAAGATAAAAGGACAGAAGAAAGGGTTTACTGTTGTAAGCAAATCATTCACTCCAGAATGAACATTAGTTGCACTGTTTGTATATGCAGCATTTTTTTATTTTGTTTACTCCTTTATATCAGCATAATACTGTAGTAGAGGTGGCAGCTTGTTGAAGTTGGACATGAAATAAAGATGCTTGACTCCAGTCCGAAGGCAGAAGAGAATCAGAAGCTTTATTTACAATTCAGTCAGCCTTTTTATAACATGCTGCACTAAAAAGGCACGTTATTGGTAGGATTGATGCCTCTCTTCATTGGTTAAGTAACAGAAATAGCAAAACAACACCTAGGAGAGAGTTTGTTATAGGAAAAGAATATTGTTTACACAAAATTGTTTTGGAACCAGGAAAACTGTTGCAAAGTTTCCTTTGGGAAGAGCTAGCAATTCTCAGGCTCAGAAATATCAGGCCTGCAGCAGCAGACTTGGAGTTCATTTATCTGCAGCCCTGCTGTTTAGATATAACGTTATTAATCTCCTGCAGATGGTTGGTGTTTTTTCGTTTGTTTTGGGTTTTTTTGTTATTTTGGTTTTTTTAACTAAACTAGCTAATAACCATCTCTGGTAATTAATTTTGGAAAAGTGATTAAAGTCAAAAGACAAAAGAAGAAGAAGAAGAAAATAATCTTTGACCTACATTACAATCAGCCACTCACTGTGTAACTGTATGAACTATCAAAGGCAATTCTGAAGTTTAGCTTGCACAAAGGTGAGAAAGAAAAGGTGGTGGGAGTGCAATTAAACTAAAAGCTTTTAAATAGAAATAAGATTAATGATGAAATAATTCATTCTTATGATTCCCTTATATCATGTGTAAGCTGAGTTCACTATCATTCAGCATACCTTGGAGCAAGAAGGCAAGTTTTAATTATTAAAAGCAATTTCACTGGATGTGATGATAAAAACAGATTTTTCTGTGCTGTTTCAGATGCATATGTATGATCATATGCCACAAAATGGGAAATCTGATTGCTTTGCTGAGGTACTGCAGGGTGAATTACTGTTAGTTTGTTAGTAATTCACATAGGAAAGTGGAATGTAGAACCTTTCAATTTTTAGATCATCAAATTAAGGAACAGATTTGTCTTTTCCCTAAGATAATATACTGTCTTCAGTCTAAAACTCAGTGCACCTAAACATTTCATATAATTGAGGCTGTTTATAAACATTTTGGGATTAATATTTTATTAATTAGACTTAGTTGCACTGCAAAATGTCAGCCAGCATTAGTGTTGTAATGGGCAAAGATTTATTGCTAAGAAGACCAAAACCATCCTGCCTTATATGAGAAATAGCACAGCCA
Organism: Cettia cetti; assembly: GCA_013401135.1. Classification (NCBI taxonomy): domain Eukaryota; kingdom Metazoa; phylum Chordata; class Aves; order Passeriformes; family Sylviidae; genus Cettia; species Cettia cetti. The sequence continues at coordinate 29,400 of VZUI01083263.1, forward strand.
GCAGGACCAGGAAAGTGATTGTCCCCCTTTACACAGCACTGGTGAGGGCAAATCCTAAACCCTGTGTTCAGTTCTGGGCCCCTCAATACAAAAAAGATATTGAGGTGCTTGAGCATGTCCATAGAAGGGCAGCATAGCTGGCTAAGGGTCTGGAGCACAAGTCTGATGAGAAGTGGCTGAGGGAACTGGGGGTATTCAGCCTGGAGGAAACAAGACTCAGGGGAAACTTAATTGCTCTCTACAAATACGTGAAAGGGGGCTGTGGCCAGGTGGGTGGTGGTCTCATTTGCCAAGCAAGTGACAGGACAAAAGGAAATGGCCTCAGGGTAGTTTTAGATTGGATATTAGGAAAAACTTCCTCACTGAAAGGATGGTCAAATATTGGAACAGAGTACACAAGGAAGCCGTGGAACTACCATCCCTGTAGGTATTTAAAAGATGTGTAGCTGTGCTTTTAGTGGACTTGGCAATGCTGTGTTAATTGTTGGACTCAATGATCTTAAAGGTCTTCTCCCACACAAATGATTTTATGATTCCATTATCTTTCTGTTTAAGTTTTGGAAGAGATATTAAAAATAGCAGCTATTGATACCAAAGGAGTCACAGCCTATTGGAGTACATAAGAAAAAAAAAAGGTAGGAGATTTTTTTTTTTTTTCTCATAATAGGAAATTCAGCTGGTAGAGATGTGACAATATCAGCTGATGAGTTGGCAGAAAAAGCAGCAGAAGACACCATGATAAATCAGGAGACACCAAGTTAAAGTACGTGTTAGGTGTAGCTACAAATGTTGTTGTACTTAGGAAAACAGGATGAGATTAAATAATTCATTATCTAGGTCAGTGCCTTGGGTTGCAGTAGTGCAACCAACTTCATTTTGAGACTGTGTTAAATAATAAACTTTTTCAAAATAGTTGTCCATATCACTCCTGTGTTTTCTTTACACAACCTCCAAATCTAGTTCCCTCAAACTTCCAGCTACTTAAACTATCTCAGATCCCATGTATTATTGCATAGACTCCTACAGGATGGTGGTGTCAGCTCTTGCTCCTCATTGGCACTTTTCAAATACTATCACAATCACTTTCAAACTATTTGAGTTTTCAAACTAACACCAGAAACAGATTGGAGGCTCTTCTCAGCTTGTTTTAAAATACCATTTGCAGGAGTCGAGCTTGCCACCTGGTACTGAGAATTTCTTCATGCTATTTGATTCATAGTCAGTCATACTGCTGAACAGAGAGGAGAAACACCAGTGTGTCAATCAAGCAACATTCATTTCTTATTAGGTCTCTTCCACAGAGAGTAAAGCAGAGGACCAGCTTTCCTGTCCCACTCAACTCCCATGAAATGCTATTTGTGTCCTGGTGATGCTTGTAATCACCTTTTATTACCCAACATATGCTTTTAGCACCATGTCCTCAACTACAGTTTATGGTTTTTCCATATGCTTTCAAAAGATGTTACTTAGAAACCTGTAAGTTGTACATTTTTTTGTTGTCTATGTTAGAAGAAAGAAACTGGAATTAATGCAACATGCTCATGCCTAGCCCTATGTGGCAACCAAACTGACTGAGATGAGCAGTGGCTTAGCCCAGGTAGCTTATGTGAAAGACTTCAACCTGAGACAATGGGAGGCAGGATACTGAAAGGATGGAAGCTAGTATGCTAATAGAATTATAGGCCATGTTTCTGATTCTGGTTCTCAGTTGGTTCAGGACCTGTCACATATAAGGTCATGTTCCTGTTCCATGTTTGGGATTGAACCCCTGTCCTCAGATACCCTGTACATTGTTAAGTTCACCGTTCCCCTTGGTCTTGGGACGTTGCCTCTCAGATCATGCAGTTTCTGTGTTTGTTATTTTTCACTTTTAAAGTTCTTTATTTTTCAGGCAACTCCATCATTCCCAGCCCTCTATCTCGCCACTCTTGCCCGTCTGGACCAGATCTGAAGTTGCAATGAGACAGACTGCCACAGTCCTAGGGAGGAGCTAAGTGCTGGCAGTTTACAGTCAGACATATCTTTCAGAAATGCAAATTAAGAACAGACTTACAAAAATCTGTACGTTATAGTGCATGACATAGTTATGAAGAAACAGTTTTCCATCTCCAGTGTTCCCTAACAGCTAGCATTTCTTTCCACCTGTTTTTGCTTCCCCTCTGCTTATTAGGTCATTTCATTTTAGGAATATTAGTCTTTCTGTTTAGGACATTTATGCAAATATTTAAGTCCCTCTTTGAAAGCTCTGTTAGTTCTTCACCTTAGGCCTTTGTTGACTCAAGATCAACATAACTACAAGACTAACAAGAAAAGAAGACTTAGGACTTAAAAGAAATCTTTCTATAAGAACAGAAAATGTAGCACCCAAATGTCCGTCTTGAAAGTCCTGCACATCTTGAGAGAAATTAATGCATCCACAAAATGGATACAAGAGTTTAGCCTGTTTCCACTTTTAGAACCGGTAAAAAATTCAGTTGTCCCTTTCACAAGAAAAAGGTTATAAAAAATTTTGTAAGACCCTCTCTTCTTTTTGTTGTGATAAAGTATTGTCAGCTCATGAATTTAAAAAATCACTCCACCTCAAATTTTATCTATGAGAGTAAAAATCAGAGCTGCTGGAAAATTTAAGGCTAAGAACCTAAATGACAATTTCAACTTCTCTATGAATTAAAAGTCCCCAGAGAATTTCCACAGCTGCCTCTCACCCCAGTAAAAAAAAAGTAATTTAGAGCATGATAGTGTATAATTATTTGAGCTATTGAGTGCAAACAATACAGACAAAGCAAGAGCAGGTACAAAATATTTATAAAGCAGCTAAAGTATTTCAGGCTTATTTTTGAAAACACAAGCAATAGCCAAGTAACATTTTATGTCCCATAGATTGTATTTCTCCTTGCACTATGCATGCATGCTGTCTGGGCTGCATATTCAAGAGTCTTGACCATTTCTAAAATAATAAGTAACAATCAAATTAAGAACATTATAGATGAATTGAATTGAGGACAGAATAGGATAACAGCCCAGGAGTCTTCAGATTTACTGTAAACACTTTAAACAACTTAAAAAAAAAAAATAAGGAGGAAATAAAAATGAACCAGTGACTCTAAATGCTCTTCTAAAAGAGCTAATGAAGTTTACCACTAGAGGGTGGCGCTGCAGTAAAACAACATTTGTATTCAGAAGAGACAACAGCTTTCCGTATTACTCCATCAGGAGAAACTGATGCAATACTGAGGCTTCACACTGTGCTTGGACCATAGTGGCATAAACACTTTGACATGGCCATGCCTCTGACCTTTTATTTGGTGCAATTTTCCCAAAGACTAAAATGTCCTTAAAATTAAAACAAAAACCAAATAAAAACCAAAAATCAAACCAAAACCAAACCATAGAGACAACCCCCCCACATATTTTATTAGAATAGAGAGAATTCTTTGCCTTTTATACAGGCACTCAGAATGACTAACCAACCAAACAAGAAATTATTATAAACTTGCAGCCAAGTTGGCCATGGTGCACCAGGAACCAGATGGACTGCTGGCTTTTAGACCTGTCTCAGGACCATCTTACTTTCACAAGCTCTCTTCCTTCAAGAATGCACCAGCAGGTAAGTGCCTGCTGTCCTAAAAGAGGGTATAATATTCATGTGGCATTGTGCATCACAAAGTCTTTACTATAGTAGTAATGTTAGGTGTGAGGAACTCTGGCCTGCCAGGGAGTAGCCTGGGGATGCAGGAGAAGTTGGAAGACAATATAGCCACAACAGATCATCTCAACTAGCCAAAGGTGTATTCCATTCCATACTATATGGTGTCAAGCTCCATTAAAAAAAAAAAAAAAAAAAAAAAAAAAAAAAAAAAAAAAAAAAAAAAAAAAAGTGGGTAAGTTTGCTTGGGCTACAATTACTAAAGGATTGGTGGGGCATTTGGTTTGGCTTTTTATTTATTTATTTACCCTTGGATATAGTGTTTTGGGGTAGGTTTTTTTGGGGGGGCCTGTTTGTTTGGAGTTAGGAGTGTGCTTGTGTGGTTTTAATTTTTACTTGTTAAACTGTCTTTCTTAATCAATTAGTTTTCTCTCCTTTACTCTTCTGATTCTCTCTCCCACCTCACTCAGAGTGAGGGAGAAGTGGTGCGGTGCTTGGCTGCCTAGCAGGGCTAAACCACAAGTACTATTTGCAAATTTTAAAGTACTCAAGAAACACTAGAGGGTTTGTTTCTTATAGTATCTTCAAGTAGCTGAATGTAGTGTTTTATTAATTAACTGGTTTTTAAGTGGTATTAGCTGATGCTTCAACATTATAATGGCTTCCAGCATAATGGCAGATTATAGATTTGTAAAACAAATATTGTAGATATTATTTTCAGAACTATCACAGATCAAATGGGTATGCTCTTGTTATTTCATTTATTCATGTTTATTATTCTAATAAAGCAACAACGTAAATCTTTAATTTCATTAGAGTCAGGCTTGTAACTACATGGAATCAGATATCTGGTGTTTTTACATCAGTGCTCTGTCCACTTCATATGAGTTCCAAAACTAATATTTTTACACCAGCAAATGATAAATTATTTATTTATATATATATATATATATATTCCAAAACTTTTATTCAAAGAACAAGGTTTCATTCCAAATCTGATTGATTTTTTTTTTTTTACCTTGGAATACCATGAACCAGAGAAATTTGAACTCTAAGCATTCTTAAGATCCTCTTTGTCTTTAACTCTGCAAATACTTATGTTCCTAGTATCTCAATCAATTGCAACTTCTCCTCACTACGTAGTTTATCTTTCTCTGTAGTCTTATCCAACTGGTAGAACAAGCCTAAACCTCTGTGTCTGGGCCTCTATGAATGATTTTCTGAGGATATTCAAACTCCCAGTAATCCACAGGCCACTTTTCATACCATCATTTTTACACCTTTTGTTTTGTCTATTTATTCTGCTGTCTCTGAACTGTACATCCTAATACCACCATGGCTGGTACTGCAACTTGGTTCCCTATGCAAAAGAGTTCTCCAGGAGATTGATGTTTCCCTGAAGTTCATATGATTAGCCAGCCTCCTTTTCATACAAGTTTATTGGTATCATGGCTAACAAGTAGACAATTTTATTGAAGACCGTACAAAGTCTTGTGCTTAAGGAATACATATTGGCATTGACAGATAAGCAATACAGTTCACTAAGTTCTCATAAGGTTCCTAATATAATTTAGGTTGGAAGCTACCTCTGGGTAGCTAAATGCTACATAAAGAACACTAAATTCAAACTAAGATATGGTTTCTCAGGACCTTGTACAGGTGAACTTTGCAAATCTTTACAGATAAAGGTACAACACACTTTGAGCCCCTTTTCCAGTGCTTCTAAATGACAAAATTTCTTCTTTGTGTCCTGTTTGATTTCCCCTTTTCTTAATTGTGACCTTTTGATCTCTTTGCTCTTGCTCTGCAGATCTGAGAAGAGTTGGGACCCACCTCTACAGTCCTTCCTTTGGACAGTGAAAAGCTAAAATAAGATATCAATAGCCTTCTGTTTTTAGGCTCAATAAATACTGTCCCCATAGAAGTTTCTATGCTCCAGCTCCTTGCCCATAACTGAGGCATGGTGGGCCTCAGTTGAGCCCACTGCAGTTTTCCAAAATTCTCTGCTACACAGCAAAACTAGAAAGAATAAGAATAGCTTCATGAGTGTAGTTTCATGAGAGTTCATGAAACCCTGTTTCTGTTTTGAATAGCTTCTACATACTGTCCGTGCCCTCAGAATTCACAGAGATTTTTTTTTTCTGAATCAGTTTTTGCATTTGTATTTGTTGGAGCTCATGGGATGCCTGTAGTCAAGTTCCTTCAACTTGTTGAGGTCCTGATGAACAAATCTCTGAATCCATCTGGGTATACTACATTAGAATATAGGCTGAGAACACAGGAATACACAGATGTGCAGATTTAGTTAAATATAACCATTATTGATGTGTAACTTATTTGTGGGTATGCCTCAGATGATCCTCAATGCAGAAACGAAAACTGGAAGACAGTCCTTTACTAGATAGCATCCAATCTATAGAGAGACATCTCAGCAGTGTGGAGACAGACTGATGGACATACGGAAAGAAATATTGGAATAAAAATATTTTACATGGCAGGTGATTCTGAAACATAACAGGACCAAGCCATTACAATTTCTTTTTAGATATCTCGTGTACCTGCTTTCAACTTCTTTTTCATCTTCGTTGAGGGGCTTTGTGAATAAGTATGCTAGTTTGGAGGTGCTTGAAGATTATAAAAGAGAAAAAATAGATTACTTGAGAAGAAGACACAGGAAATTTATATAGAGATTTATATAGATTTTTCAGAGGAAAACATATATCTTTTCAATACTAAACAAGGGGTTTTTGTTGGTTTGGGGGTTTTTGTTATGTTTTAGTTTGATTTGGTTTGTTTTTTTGTGGGTTTTTTGGTTGGTTTTTTTTTCATTCTAGTGAGGTATTACAGGTTAGAACTGTCTGGACAATGAAAATTTAGTTCTGTGAGAAAACCTCAGGTGGCAAAATATATCATTCTTCCACACTGAAATTGTTTCAGGTAAATTTTTGTTTTGAAGCAATCCAATTTTCTGGATCTTTTAATCATTCTTCTTATTCCTCAAAGTCACCAGAAAGCCCAGCTGTGTTTCAAAAACTTCATGTTGGGAACTTTGTCAATATCAGTGGTACCATGATTTGTGTTTGCCCTTTGCAGAACAGCAACTTTAAGCCTAAAAAGTATATTACTTTTAAAAGGGTCTGGTATTAAAAATTGTGTAGGTGAGAAGAAAGTAAATCAAGGGGGAGAATTATTCTCAATTTTATATTTAAATGCTAAATACTTTTAATATTTAAAAATTATTTTGAGTTGTTTCAGGGGATTCAGTCATGCATTGCGATGTCCAAAATGAAAATATCTAACCCAGATCTAGGTGGAAAGAAATTGATCTGCTGTGACAACTCTAAGGAAAGACTGCAGCATATAGGTGCTGCTCAGAGATGGATATCCCTGGAGATGTGATTCATATGAGTCACAGGAGTTTCTAATAGTCGGGGTTAATGTAACTGTGTTACCTACTGTGTGGTCCAGGTTTTGTACAGCAAAACTATGTAACCATGGCTAAGATTGCTGAAGCAACTGTTTTGTGATTAGAAAAATTGTAAGAAAGTACATTTGATTTTGCACCATCCAATATATAGTAAGACTATTGAGATGTAAACACAAAGAATAAAGAGAAAATAAACCACAGCCCAAAATTATATGGAAGTATACAAAATGCTACAGGGAATAAATCATTAATATAAGACAGCTTCACAGCTCCAAAGCTCATTTCAGGGAGCAGCAGATGCCAGACCCCTCCTATCAGATCAGCTACTGCCTGCTACCAAAGACATTGAATGTCTTAAATATGGCACGATTTGGAAGTCCGAGCACACTTAAATAAGTATGTAAGTGCTTTGCTCAGTGGCTTGATAATGCTAGTTATCATTTGTATGTGATATAAAATCAATGACAGCTTTATACTTTGAAGTTTTATATGGCAATCTTCAGAGTCTTTCAGTATATGCAAAGAGATGCCCCAAAAAAGTGACCTTGAGAGAGACAGATGGTTACATCAGTTGCTAATGCTGATGTCCCAGCTGAATACTGAGAATGAATTTAAGTTGTTTTTTAAGAACTGCAGTAACATTCCTAGACGCAAGTGGAGGCATAAATAAAATTTGGTGACCTTGGGTGTAATTCTCTTCTGAGGTAATTCTGAAGTCATTGGTAAGATATCTATGTGTACTGGGGAAACACATTGAATCCTCTATGACAGGGGGCAAAACTGAGCCTCAGACTCCTTACAATCTGTTTGGGCAGGCCAGACAAAACTTTTAAGGTTAGCACAGAGAGTACTATAATGTAGCTCATTTGCCAGTTACATACAGTGAAAAAAATTATACAGTATTTCAGTACAAACAACATTCCCCCCCCCCAGAAAAAAATAATTAAATATTTACCTGTATGGACATGCGGGTATGTGGCGATACAGTATGTTGCACTGTGAGTCCATTAGAATATTTGCTATACCACCATTCAGATTTCAGCCATCAGAAAACCTGTTAATGATTTCCCAATCTGGCAAAATGGATGCACAGAAATCTGAAAATTTTCTGAAAATTGGTCTGGAGCAACAAAAAGATTAGTTGTTGTAGGCAAGAAAACTGATTCAACATGCAAATCCACAGAACCATGAAGCAGAGAAGAAGCAAGTTACATAAACTTGATGTATGTTCGAAAAGGCAAATAATGAGTACTGTAAATAGGCCACCCTTAAGCACAATCATGGTCTGTGCTGTTGAAGTCATAACCTAAGGGCCACACCTAATTTTCATGTGCATTGAGATTCATGTCAGGAAGGCAAGCTCTAATTGCTGCTGCACTGCCCCAGGCTTGATTACTTATTTTATTGTAAAAGGAAGGAGAAAGAGGCATGTCACAATGTAACTTTATTTATATTTAAGCAACTCCCAACAGAAGACCTTACTGGTATAACAAAATGGAATATAAATTATGTATGTATTTATGTGCAGCAAACATAACACAATTCACCTGTTCAGAATCTGGTTTGAACTCAAGAAGTAAAAGGGAGAAAATGCTTTGGTGTTTAATGAAATCTGTGATATATATTCAGTCTTTCCCATGTAATTGCTGATGTATGAAACATTGACTTTGTATGTCATTCTTTGATTACATTAAAGCACTTTTAGGACTCTTGTCTGTGTTACTTGTGTTAAACCACAGCCAGTGAATCTCCATTTGGCTTGCCACTTCAGTCACTGAAAAAGAGAATTGAAACAGAAAAAAAGAATTAACTAAGGGACTGACTGCATGAAAGACTACAAAGAAGATGGGCAGACCTCTGATGTTAGCTTGAAGAAGAGTTGTTCATGTCCTGTACCTATATGGCTTCCTACAGCACTTCATAGTGCCTTACAGCCAGTAGCATCCAGTGAGAACCTTTAAAGTCACAATGGACTAGTCAGTGTCTCACATTCCCATTCTCACAGTGGTGAAGAAAAGAAGTTGAATGGATAACACTGATATCCTTTGTTGCTATGTCTCTGACTCTGGGGATGTTTTATTGATTAATGCTCAATTCAAATAATATTTGAGTTGAACATAAATATTGTAATTATATATATCAAGTTTGAGCATTGCTTTGGGACCTAAGAGAATAACTCATACTGTGTCTGCATCAGAAATTTTAAACTACAGACTTTGAGGTAACTAGTTTTTTAATCTTATTATTACAATAATTCTTTCTACTTAATATAATACAATACCCAATTCCATGTACTCAAGAATTAGTAATAAATCCTCTTGAAACAATGCAGAAAGTTCATTCTTTCAAGTGGTTTTTCATGATGCTGTTAATAACGGTATTAGAAATTAGTGATGCTTTTTGTATTACAGACATAAATTTATACTGTTATTAGGTATTATTTTCAAGAAAATATGAGAAGGAATTACAGGCTCCTAATAACTCTAAAATCATGATAACTGAAGACAGCAAGGAAAAATATAAAGGCATAAAGATATTCTGCAAGGCAGGGAAATCCCTTTGGAAAGCTCTACTGTATAGAATACAAAGCTTTTCAAAGAAAAAGTGTTTATGTGAGACAGTAAGAATAGTGAAAAATTCTGTCCTTCTGAGCTATGAGATGCCAGAAATCACTTTCAAGGAAAAGAAAAGGGCAAAACAGAAAAGAGAAGTGATGTGTTACCACCCAAAGCAAAGAATTGTATCCATTAGATATCTAAATGTCACTCATTTTCAGATTGTAAGTATATAAATTATTACAACATACATTTATCTCTAGCATTCAAACTTTAAACAAAATTTCTTGCTTTGCTAGCAAAGTATGTGTAATAAAATGCACCATGAAAAAGTTCTAGGACACCCAGCTATATAAAAGCAGATGGGAGCTATCTGCAGTAAGGCAGGAAGGCACTTTATGAAGACAGTTTTGCTTCTTAAAAGAAGACAAGGACACTGAAAATTACAGTTCCCTTTACTTTTGTTCATTCTTGCCTTCTTGTTTTGCCATAAGAGCTGCAATTATTTTCAGCATGTTAGTTTTTCTTACTGGAGAAAGCTCAAAGCACTTTAAGGAAGAACACTTCTTCTCCCTGCAGGTAACACCAAAACCTGAAGAAACACTGTTTGTAATCTTGGCCTATTTGAAGTTCAAAGACACACGTGGAGGATTGGTGTTTCTGTAAGACTGTGCTATTTCACATTCAAAGGTTTATAAAATGCAGTGGATAAAGGACAGTTTCTAGTCTTCTGGTGTTTTCCAGGCTCATCCAGTTATGTTCTTCCAGCTCTGCTTTGAAAAAAAATAGAGACCTCAGTCTATTCTCCTGAAATCACATTGGGAAGAGCTCCCTTACACTCCTGTAAAGTAACCTAGCAGCTCTCTAACATGAATCTCACTTCTGCCTTCAGGTGGGATCAAGCTTTCCTTCTTTATAAGATTAAGCAGAGATAAAACACTACTGAGTCATTAGTGAACAAAGGTGACACTACAGCAATCATCTCAGACAGTAAATCACTTTGCACACTGTGCCACAATGATGCTAATTAAACATGAAGCACTCAGTCCAGCCCATATTTCAGATGAAGAATTGCCACTGAGGACAATACACCAGCAATGAACTTGACCTAATGTCCTCGGAAAGATCACTTCAGAGTACCATTTCTGAAAAGAGAAATAGCATAGATACAGTAGTGAGACACAAAGGAAGGAAGAGGGCAGTAGTTCAAACATTTTCATATGAACAAAAATCACTGATTATATACTGGAGATTCCTGCCTCTTTTAATATTTAAATTCACCACAAAGCTCAGCCCTTGCTTCTTATATTGGCCCTTGGTTGCTTAAAAAAATATTCCTAGGCAGATGAGAAAAATAAGAGGTTTTCCCTCATCCAATATCACAAAAATCTGTTTTGTTGAAGGAGAGGGAATAATACGGCCTTCCACATAACCTTTGCAATAGAAGCGAACATTTGACTTGTCAGCAAGTTCTCAAAAAATCTGCAAATTTTTCAGAAAATTCCAGTAAAATGTATAAGAGGAGGACAGAGGAAAAATCCTTGTTATCAGTGTCAGCTGAGTGAAGATACTTCTTGAGGGTCATGAAGACAATCAGGAGGCTGGAGAAGCTCTCTTGTGAGGAAAGGGTGAGAGTGTTGGGGTATTCAGCCTGGAGGAGGCTCTGTGGAGACCTTATTGCAGCCTTTCAGCACCTAAAGGGGGCTTAAAGAAAGATGGAGACAAGCTTTTCAGCAGGGCCTGTTGCATTAGGGCAAAGGGTAAATAAAGGTTTTATATTGAAGAAGGGTCAGCGTAGGTAGGATAAAAGGAAAAAGTTTGTTACAGTGATGGTTGTAAAACACTGGAATGGGTTACCTAGGGAGATGGTAGATTCCCCATCCTTGGAAGCATTCAAGGGCCTCTGAACAACCTGATCTCATTGAAGATGTTCTTGTTTAGTGCAGGAGGGTTGAACTAGATTTTTTCCTATGCTACTTAAAAGTAGAATAGCCACCCAGGCTGAGTGTCTGAGAGTACTTTTCCCCTCCATATTTCTTTCTGATTATTATTTTTCTCAGGGAGGGTTGTGGCAGGGTGGGAAGAGAAACACAGCTTAAAAAATGCTGGTTTAAATAAAAATTCATGACAACTCTGAAGCCAATGTAATAAACCACACCAGAGTGCCCACTGGACAAGGAACCACAGCCGGATGGATTTCAGGGGAGACAGGCTGCTTCTACAAATTATTTTCTATTTTTATAGGTTGAATAAATTTCTAGTATGGAAATGAAAAGTGATAACTGTAGTTTTGAAATAAAAATTTGGAAAATATCAAAATACTTAAGGCATTTTCATCAAGAGACTGATGAAAATGCTTATAAAAACAAAGAACATTTTCCTGCCTCACACTCCTCTTGCCAAAATAAATGAACTGAAAATTCAGACCAAACAGCTCATTCCACTCTTTGATTTTTGAAAAGCCAAAATAAAACGTCTTATCCTCTCTTCTAGAAATATTTTTTCTGGTACTCTTTCATTCTCTTGACCCTAATGCAAACAAATCTGATTAGCCAGTCTTCTCTAATTTTTTTTTCCCAGATTTCTCTTACCTGCATCTTCTGTTATCCACGTCATACAGTTTGCAAGCTCCCTTGTTCTGATAGTGTCCAGTCTCTTGACTTACTGTTGTTCAGATTTTTGTTTTTTTCAGAACACTTGAGGAGATGAACTGGATTGGCAACAGACAAAACCTGCTATCAAGTAGGAATTTTTGATTAATTTATGGCCAAGCTGCATAAAGATATTGCTGGAATTTTGGTAACAAAATCTACTGCTTCTCTAAGCATTTTTAAAACAGCCAGTCATCAAGATAGCTGAGCACATAAACAAATTTATACTTTTAAACATTTGTCTAAATGCAAATACCTTTTATACTTACTTCCCTGTTGATAATGAAAAAAAAAGCTTCAAAGTAAAGTAAAATAGGCCAAAAAAGGCTACAACTGAAGAAAAAGAGATGGTATTTCCAGTAGAAAGCCTCTCCTCTGTTGACTGAACACATATGCCTTAACTACAGCTGTAGCTAGCTCAGAAATGCATTTGCAAGTGTACAGCATATGGTATGTAGGACTGATGATAGACAGATTAGCACACTGTCAAGATTGAAGATGAGAGACTTTCTTTCACAGAGTGACAGAAGAAAGATTAACATACAGCAGGGAGCTAATGTCTCCTAATGAGTATAAAAGATTTGCTAAAACCCTTGAGCTGTGTGACTCATTGAAATCTCAGTTTACTATCCAACAAGAAGAAAAACAGAAAAGAAACTGAAAATATTTTTGGTGTTTCATTTTCAAATTGAGAAAATAAATAGATTTATTTTAGAGAAAGAAAAAAGATTATTCTGCTTCACGTGGTCATTTTCTGCTTAGATTTGGTTTGATATTTCTTACAAAATGGAAAGACATCAGAAAAAAATGGGAACAGGAAAAAATAATTTAAACAAATTCTTTAGCTGTTTCAATCTGGAGGTAAAAAGGAGATTAAGAGCACAAAATATAATGAAAGATAAATTGCAAGGTTTCTGTGATACTCAACAAGTTTTTGTTATAGTTTTTGATTGTATGGTAAACTAAACTGAACCTTAAAATTTAGAATGCTCAGAAGAGAGATAAAGTACTCTGCAAAGCAAATTCCATGTTAGTTCTTTTATCAAAACCTCACTGTATCAATGGAAAGCTAACTGAGAGTTTGAGAGGCTTTAGCTTGCAATCCTGATAGCAGCTGCATAGTGTAATATATGTTGCAAAATAATTTGTGCAAAAGAATTTTAAAACAAAAAACTATAGCATTATGTAACCAAAGCCAAAGCAGTTTTGAATTGAATATAAGGAAAGAAAGACTAAAAACATCAGAGATAAGCTGTCTCCAGAGATGTTTTTCCCAAGAGATTTTATCCGTCTAGCAAAACTCAAGGATGTTTATTTCAGAACAGAATTCCAGTAAGGAAAAGGATCAATCACCCAACTCTGAAAACTTTTTGCTAAGGATGTTTTTCTCAGAGCAGAATTCCGGTAAAAGAAATGGATCAATCACCGAACTCTGGAAAATTTTTAGCAAACCACAGCAAGAAAATAAGAATGCACAGATATAATGAAAAAACAAGAATCAACAGAAAAGCAAGAAGACCTCCACTGAAAAAGAGTATCAAATAGGACCACACCATAGCAAGGATGGTGAATCATGAGGATTCAGAGCAATAGAGTCCAAATTGGATACACCCAGTGCTGATCGCCCAGCTCAGCACTATTTTGCATGTGGTTTCTTAAAACTTATGCTTTGTCAATGTTAATAAATTCTCATTTAATTATTAAATTGGCTGGTTCATTTATAGCAATAGGAAATGTAGTGAGAGACCACCTGAGGTGTGTCAAACAAAAGGTATGATGGGAGATGGCAGATATTTTCTTATTATTTCTTGTTTTCTTTAACTGCCAATGATAGAGTAAGACTATTCATTTAGAATAAGGCCTGAGATCTCTCTCTTTCACATTTAAATCAGATTCAAAATGCCTGCAATAAATATTTTCTTATTATCTTTTGAATTTTGCATTTATAAAGACCTTTCTGAAGTAAAACAGCTCAAAAGTTTTTATTTTTACTTTCAAGTGGTATGCAATATGTGAGACCACTTATCTTATCTTAAGCCAATGTAATGCTATGGCAGCAGCTGTTAAAAAGAGAAGTCACTCCTTTTGGGAAATTTACTACTACATTTGTCCAGCCTCTCATGAAACTGAGTTTCCTTTCTTCAAAGCTACGTTGATTTTAGCTGAGTTTCTCCCCTGCCAAATGATCCTTTTGGTCATTTCAATGAGTAAAGAAAAGCCTAGGCAAAAATATCAAGAGAAATACCTGGGTGAGAAAGCAACAGTCTGCTATCTGTGCTTAGCACATGCTAGGGTGTCATACCAATATGTATTTCAACAAGCAGCAAGTATTCCTTACTAAGATATTATGAAAGTGTGCAGAGTTCTGCAGCTACTTTGATTGCATTATATCACATACCTGTTCATTCCAGTAGCACATAATCTTGAAATGAAAAAGCTCCACAAGAAGTATTTGAGGTTCAACAATTTTTGTGCAAAATAGGCTGGAACAGCATAACCATGTTTTCATTATTATTGAGAGGGTGCTATTTAGATTGTATACTTTTCAATGCAAAGGTATATGTATTTTGCCTGCATGCTGCCATCTGCAACACCTCCATTTCAGATAGTCAATATCAGCAATTCACAGGTATGCAAGTAAGCTGGCAAAATAAACTTTGATCATTGTCAAGTCCTAGTGCTATAGCAGTTTATGCTCCATAATGCAGACTTCACAACAGAAACATTCATTTTAACTGCCAATGCTCATTTTGGTTTCAAAATTTTATTTTCTCTTCAGAAATTGTGTTTCATTGTACTGATTTCCCCTTTCTTTGATACTGTCTTCTATTATTACTCTTGCTGGCACAAGATCTTATACATCACTGAATCTTCCTATTCTGTACCCTCCTATTTTTTTTTTTTTTTTGTTTCCTCAGTCCGTCCCTCTAAGTAACATATTCCAGCCTGTAAAAATGTCCAGGTAAATCTCAAAGCAAAGCTTAGGCAACACAAAATGTTTGGAGAGGTTCCCTGCAGCCCTTTGGAATACCTGCTGTCAATTAAGAAGAAATTTCAGGCAGATATCTTCTTAATGCAGTTTCCTGTTGTTCATTAGCTGAATAGGTATTACAGGAGGCACTGGGTTTTTTTCTGTTTAATCATCATGTAAAGGGTGTACCAGTAATTGGCAAAGATGCAACAATGGAGTGTGTGCAAAAAGAAGGGGATGATGTCATTGCAGGTTCCTTGTTGGCACCATCAAACATAGCATGCTCTGTCTCTTGACCAAATATGTATCACAGAACAAACATGAAGATATATATATAAAGGCTGCTGATTTGAAAACAGGGGCAACATAAAACTAGTTTAAAAAGCTGTGCTTTGTATAGAAGCATTACTAAAGAAGCATTTCTGTGTCTTGAAATAGAAGATTTCAAAATTTTGTAACATTTAATAAGTTTTTCACACAAGCTTAAAATTATGATGAGAAACATCTCTCTGTACATACGAAATAAAATTTTAAAAACATTACATGTGAGAAAAGCAATAAAATCTCTTTCACTTTCCAGAACGAGTAATAAAGGAGCATTGTTTGTGAAAAATATCTACCTTTCCAACTGTGAATATGTGCTTACTTACACATCTGATCAACTAGATAATGGAACTAATTTTCTGATAACCAGTTGTGAAATTCTGATAAACTTAAATAACTAACTAAAGAAAATGCATAAGATGTCTTTGATTTCAGTGTTTCAACTTAGATCTTTTCTGATTTGTAGGAGAATCTAGTTTCCAGATTTAGATGGCTCCATGATGTTCTCCAGTAAAAGAAACAACAATTTTCTCACACAAAATAAGGAACATATTGCAGAGAGTTGGAGGCAAAGAAACGTCCCAGTTTTTACTTACTATCTAGCCCTTTACCCCAGGAAGTGCAACTTACTGTTATGTCAGCTTTTTGTTTAATTATCCTTGCTGTAGCTCATGAAAATGAAGAGGAGTAATAGTGTCCCTTGAGGTCAGATATTTTGATTATTACTTGCAAACTGTGTCAAATTAAATGGACAGAATATTGAAAAATATGGAAGATAATAATGCAAATCTGTTTAAATTTGACACAAGGGACATATATCCAGTACAAAAATTATTTTGCATTTCCTATTGAACAGAAAAGAAAAACATTAACAGCTGAAATTTGGTTATCCCTGAACTTTTTTTCCCCTCCAGAAAGGTTACTCTATTTTCATCATTTTCTGTGTAATTTATTTAAACTGTGTATTTGTCAGCATTCTGTGTTCAATCAGTTGGTCCTTTCTGTGCAGTTTCCCTTTATGGAATTACATATTCGCTCAATGAAAATGCTCCTACTTGAAAATAGCTTATTTAATCTGATGGTTTAGTTCCAATTTCAGATTTTATTCAGATTTTTTAATATATTTTTTATTCTCACTTGGTTTATATATTTGGCAGATTGTAATAGATTTTTGTGAAACATACTTTTGATGCATTTTTCTTAACTGAAACAATCTTTATTTTGTTATTCTATTTCACTTTTGTATGTCGTGAATTTTTCACTGTCACTGATATTGGAAATAAGAAAAAATTGCTGTTCCATATTGTATGTACTGTTTTGTGAATTTGGATTTTTCATATCAATAGGTATTGAATATGTATTTAATTTAGTGCATTAAATAGTCTTGAACTCAGAGCTGGAATCTATTCCAAAATGTTTCTAGCAGGTGACTGGCTTTTCCAGTGAGCTAAAAGCTCAAACCTATTGTCTTCAGTTATTGGTCATGTGCATAAGGGAGCAGAGCAGAACACTCAGTTTTCTAACTCAGATGAGTTGTGCACATCAGCATTTCAGAGAACTATTCCAGGAATTCTTTCTGGATATAAGCCAATGTAATTTACATGCCATTAAAATCAAGGTGTTGTCAGAGGAGCAAACACTGTCCTTAGGAAGATCTAGCAATTAGGGTATTTACTCAAATGGGACAAAATTTCACGAGAGTAAAGATGTTTCTTTCCTCTACAAATATGAGTCACAATTGTACAGAATATTTGTCAGGACTTTTTTGTGAAATGAATTTTACTTCCTTATTACTTGTTCCAAGCTCACAGATTTCCCTTACAGAACTGAGTCCTGGTGCATTAAAGATAGAGCTGGAAATCCAGCACTGCAGTTTCCTCACCTTCATAGTCATGCCTGAGTCTAGCAATATATGTAAATAGCTTTCCATATGTAGAGTCATACGTAAACTTTTCTACAGTAAAGGATAATAAAAACATTGGGGAGTGGGGGAAACTTTAAAATTACTAAAACATTCAATTTGTAGGTATGAAGAAAGTGCATACATTTTTAACCATTAGGTGATTTTTTATTGATGTCACTCTGTGCAGCATTCAGAAAAACCTGAAGTAGAATTAAATCTAAAATAAAGAATTTATTTTATTTCAGTCAAAATGGTAGCTGTGTAACCAAGCTACAGATTTTAGTTGGATGCTTTTGTGAATTATGAAATATTCATCACTTCTTCAAAGGTTGTACGTGGCTTAGAAAATATTATTAAATAAATTATACATCCTCTTCCTAACTGCATATTTGATACCTTTTTACCATATGCATTTCCACCTAGCATTGTCATTATTATTATTCATTTCATTTTAGCTGAGACAGCATGATTTTCTATTGTAGAGGTGATGGTAAGAATTTTATAAACATTTGCTTTGATACCAATGTAAGTCATTGCTGCATACAAATCATGTTTCTGTTTTCTAGTCCATGTGACCCTCCTTAAAACACTGGAAAAAAACAAAGGAAATAGAATAAAAGTGATTAGCAAAAAAAAATCCTATTTCACAAATTAAAAAGAATAATGCAACATTAATTTATATTAATGAATTATGGGGGGAAAGCTAAAAACAAAACTAAACAATTGTACTGGGCTTGTATGGCCAGGTTTTGGTAGTAGGGGGGCTACAGGGGTGGCTTCTGTGAGAAGCTACCAGAAGATTCCACCATGCCCAGCAAAGCCATTGCCAGCTGGCTCCAGAATAGACCCACTGCTGGCCAGTGCTGAACCCATAAGAGATGGTGGAAATGCCTCTGTGATAACATAGTCAAGAAGAAGGAAAAAAATGTTATTGTGTAGTTGCATTGCAGACAGAGGAGAGAAGGGGTGAAAATATGTGCTCCAGGTGCCAGATCAGGGATTCCCCTGCAGCCCCTAGTGCAGACCATGGTGAGGCAGCTGTGCCTCTGCAGCCCTTGGAGGTCCATGGGGATGCAGAGATCCACCTCCACCCTTAGAGGAGATGGATGCCTGAGAGGAGGCTGTGACCCTGTAGGAGGCCTGTGAAGGTCTGGCAGGGACCTGGAGATCCATGGAGAGAGGAGCCCACATTGAAGCAGATTTCCTTGTGGGACTTGTTACCCCATGGGAGATTCACACTAGAGCAGCCTGTCCTTGAAGGACTGCACCCCATGGAAGAGAGACCCATGCTGCAGCAGTTCGTGAAGAACTGTAGCCCATGGGATGATCTCACATTGCAATTTGTGGAGAACTACTCCCATGGAAGGGACCCCTTGCTTGAGCAGGGGAAGGACTCCTCTCCTTGAGCAGTGCCAGGAACAATGTGTGATGCAATGACCATAACCCTCATACCCTGTCTCACTGTGCCACTGCAGGGAAAGGTAGAGCTGGAAAAGAGGGAGGGGTGGGGAGAAGGTGTTTTTAACACCGTATTTTACTTCTCATTACCCTGCTCTGGTTTTGTTAGCAATAAATTCAATTAATATCCCCAAGCTGAATCTGTTTTGCCTGTGACAGTATTTGTTGAGGGATCTCTCCCAGTCCTTAACTCGCAAGCACTTCCTTATATTTTCTCTCCCCTGTCCATCTGTGGAGGGGAGTGAGAGAGAGGTTTTGGTCAGTGCCTGGCATCCAGCAAGGGTCAACACTCTACATCAATAAACCACCAAACTCCTAAAAAGAGTCCAACATATTTATTTCAATATTTTCTCCTAGGTTAGGATTAGGGTCATCTAACTTTATCCTTTAGAAATTAGATAGACTAAGAGGTCCACTTAGTCTTTCTTTATATCGCAAAGTTGTTCCTGGAGTTCTTTTTATGTCAAGTTTAAACAGAAAGATGACTGCAACAGTATTTTCTTCTCCCTACTTCATCCAGTTGTAGACAATAATAGTGGTTACATGTAACAATATTATCAAGAGAAAATAAAATGAAGATTTCTTCAGCTTCTAAACCTGAAGAAACAAACATTTGAATTAAGTGAATGTTCATGGACACTGCAGAAATTCTTAAAATAAACTGGACAAAGTGTCATCAAATGAGGTGTTTATCACTGGAGGAAGTGTGGCACCAGCAGCTGAGCAGCTGTAATCAAAGGAGCAGGTTTGACATTCAGGCCTTCATTCAACAAATCCTCACTCCACACTGCGATGTGAATACCAATACAAACCCAGGCTGCAAAGGTCTAGAAATTAACAGCTGCTTCAGAACATGTAAACAAAAACTAACTGTATTCCAAAGCTGCAGTGAAGTAGCTCAAATTTGAAAATTATTCTTGGCATGATTCGTATGTCTGACTTTATGACTGCAAGCTTTTTGATAGTTCATGCACTTACAGTACCAACACATCTGCAGTTACTGGAAGCTCAAGCAGAAAAAACAAATCTTACCTTCACAAGGTACAACAGTGAAACAACCCAAGAAGATCTCAACTGGATTAAAAAAAATAAGAAGATTTGTCATATTTTTTTCCCACCAAAACAAAAATATCACAAAGAGAAATATTGCCTTAATGTCATTCCTACTCAGACTTTTGGCCTTGCTTGAGAGAGAATGGGCAGTGCAATATTCTCATTATATGTATGTTCAATTTACAGTGATGGAGTTTCAGCAATATTTTCTCAGTATTAATCAAAGATTAATTTTTCTTGCTTTTATTTCAAAGCATCATGTTTATTTGAAAACCAAACAAAAAAACACCTGACTTTGTGGTCATTAAAACTCAATAATTGTTTTTCTTCTAAGACAGAAAATTTCTAAAGAAGTCTTGTCCCTGACTGTTTTTAATAGGAAATCCCTGTGGTGAAATTACTTGCTTCCAATACAGTTTAAAGCTACTGTTGGTTTACATAGCAGAGTGTTAAAATAAGCACAGACTCTTTAAAAAAACAGAAAATCTCTGCTGTATTGGAAAATGTCCCAAACCATTGTTTGCCACAAGGATGAGCTATTCTTAGATGGATTCCTGTTCCCTCTTGTTGCTCTAGCTTCCCTTGCTGCCATTTTACAATAATACTATAATAATAATAATAATAATAATAATAATAATAACAAACAACAACAACAACAACAAACAACAACAACAACAACAACAACAACATAGTTCAGGATACTGGGATATAATATTTTTGGTAAGTTCAGTTTGAACATGAACAAAATATTAGGTGCAGAGCCTGAAATATATAATATGTGTGAATTTGAACTCTGCAGCTATAGATTGTCAGAAAAAATAGTTTAAAATTTTCTAGAATACTTTTCCTTTAAGGATATCAAGTATGATGTGATCCTACTGCAAGCACTTACCTAACCTAAAACTTTTGTTCTTATGAAACAGAGAAGAAAACTGGAAACTTGGACAAGGTATGGGAAATCAGAATTTCCCTGGGATGCTCACTGTTGGTCAGAGGGGTGATACACATTGCTATTGCCTTTCAATCTCTCCGGAAGACTCTTTTGACAAAGATCAGCTTCATAACTCCCGATTTGGATAAAGAGATTTATCCAACAGAGGAATATTTTCCTTTATAGTGTATATTTTTCCAACTGGCATACCGTTAAGACATTCAAAGCCTGTCACAGCTGTGAATAGTCTGCCTGATTTTGCACTCATAGCTGTCACTATGAATTCAGCAACTGAAAAAGGGGACAGAGAATCTGCACAGAATCCAGGTAACAGAAGAAACAAACCCTTTTGAGGGTGACTGATCTCCAGGGATTTCTCTTCTGCCATTTTCATGTGTCTGTTTAAAAGCCTTGCTTGCAAGCTATTTCCGAGTACCAGTTTGAACAGTAATCCAGGAAAACATCAGCAGGAGTTACTGGAGCTTTGTACAAAGCTTGAGGAGGGTGAATTATCAAACACAAATACTAAGCAATAAGGCTTGAGCCCTTTCAAGAAACACTGCCTCATATGAACAGTGAGAAATACAGAAAATATTTACCTAGATTGTCTGAAAAACACTGTAGACTCCAGAAAGCAAGCTGTCTTTCTAAATAAAAGATCTAGTCATTAATGGAAAGAGTCGCCTTCAGCAAATTCTTTTCAGTTAATTGATACTGCTTTTTTTGTTGTTTTGTTTTGTTTTTTGCACAATTCTGTGCATCCATCTTTTTGGAACTGAATTGTATGAGGAATCAAGAATAACAGTGTAGAGGTGTGCCCATAATTCAGTTATATATTCACTCTTCATGATATTAGTCTGTTCATGATATTATTCTATCATTAGTACAAGTCCACACATCTAAAACATACTATGAAATATAAACCAAAAACATTCAACATTTTATTAATCCACAATTTATATATTTGATATTATTTTTGCTTGCTTGCAATGATTTAGACATCATTATTATTATTTCAGTTCATGCCAAAGTAATTTAAAACACAAAATGCAGCTTAAGTAGTTTAAAAAAAAGTAGTTTAAAACACAGCAAATCTAGAACCTTAGTTTCTTGTGGTCCTGAGGAGTGAGTGATGCGAAGAAAAGGAAGAATTTAAAGAATATTCTTTATTTCACAGATTAAGGGCTCAGAAAATGTTAAAGTCAGGTCTCTTCAGCAATCAAGCCCCACTACAATGGAGTTCTTAAAGTGTGTGAGTACCTGCTGCTTAACATATAAAAGAAACAGGCAATATGCTAGTGAAGTTGCTGATATAGTTAGGGAAAAAAAGATACTTAAAATATGAAGAAGAAATTCTAGAACAGATTTTGAGTTTACATGTGCAAACTGGCAGCTCATGGAAGAGGCCAGTGATGCTCAGAGTCAAACAAAGATCTGGAGGATAAATATGGCCAAAAGAGATGGTTCTTCTGTGAGCAGGCAAAGGTACAGAAAAAAGCTTGCTCTAAAGAAAAAAAAACAAAAAAACAAACCTGGAATATATCATGATAGGACAGTGTAAGGGAAGGCAAAAATCTTGAAACAACCAACAACCAAATGTTCGCAAAAAAAGGAATACATTCCACATTGTTAGAGACCCACTGATAGAGTCATGGATAGTCTTCAAACATGCTGTTGCAAAAACAAATGAAAGTTCTGTCCATTAAATCTAACAGCTGTGTGAGCTGATGTGTCTGTCTCACTGGTAAACCCTCAATTTCTTCTCTGCATTAATATAGAGAAATATTCTATTAAGTTCAAATTTCAGTTAAATCTGAAAAATCATGTTATCGTCCAAGAATGAAGTAGAAGTATAAAGTCCTGGAGAATATGTTAGTGAAGGAAATGGGAAAAATGAATGCCTTTCTTTTAATATTCTTTTCTTTTGACTCAATTTATTTCACTTTATGAAATTATATTTTTAGCTGCAGATTAATTTCATTTGCAGACATATTTAATAGGCAACCGAGTGCCAAAATTAATTTCAACTTTCACACTGACTTGGAATTCAGTTCCTTTATTTCTGACAGGTGAGTATGAGCTGAAAGGTGCTGGATAACAGATGACATTTAATTTTCCTACAAAATACGAATTCTTCGATACACTACTGAGCACTTCAAACTTCAGTATCTTGAAGGCATCCCAAATTACCTGAATGGCACTTTTCAGGCTTTTTTTGTAGCAAAGGGGAAGAAGAGACAGCAGAGTAGGGAAAATAAAAGATGGAAGAGTCTCATGGAGATTGCTGAGGGTTGTGAACATAGACTATGGCTTGAAGCCAGATCACTGACCAAGAAAAGAAAGATACCACGAAAAGGATAGAGTCCATCCTTAAACCATTCTGAGATTATAAGAAAATAAGTAATTTAGTTATAAAATAAAATATTATAATACAAATTCTTTGACTAGGATTCCATGCAGGGAGTTTTGTACTATGGAATGACTGCTCCTTTATTCGAATCACATCCCCTGGCATCTGTAGCACCTTCTAACCCATACTTATCCATGCACATGAGCCGCCCTGAAGTAGTAGATACTGATAGTGGCCATCTCCCCTCCATCCTGCTGTATTCCTTCACTCTCTCTGGGTGTTCTGTGGAAGCACAAAGCTCCAACCACGTCTTAATCATACTCTCACTTTCAGATAGCTGAATTCTGCTTTCTGTGCATGGTGCTTTGCAAGATACAGGCTCTCCTTTGTTAGACTCTGTTCTCTGTCCCATCCAGCTGTCTTCCAGATACCCCTGGAGATGTTCTGGGAATCTGATGAACTACAATTCCCTGGGTTCTGTCTTATGAGGGAGGGTAGGATATTCACCCAAGAGGTTGAAGATGCATCAGGTTGGAACAGACCATGTCTCTAGGGAGACACACTACAGGGGTTTTACTGTAAAACAACACAACCCTTTTCCTTTCTGCTGAACCTCAAGAAGAGGAACCAACTCCCAAAATACTTTAAAAGAACAGCTGCAGATTTGACTCCTGCCTACAGCAGCGAGCAAACTATGCATTTGACCATGTCATCTTGGAGAAGGAGATTGATCCCTGAGCACGTCTCTGGCTCGTGGAAAGGTTGAACAAGCCATCAACTCTTGCTGTAAGTTATCACATTTATTCTGTGAAGTTACCTTTAATACACATTATAGACCTAGCATTTGACAAGAACATAATTGGTTTATCTCTCTCCCCACAATATTTCAATGATCCTAACTCACCACGACAGGCTTTACAGAAATCTTCTTTACCATACAGGCAGAAAATAGGGTAGAAAGAGTGTGCTACTGGTGTTTCCTGCTATTCTTTCAGAACAGAGAAGTTGCTTAAGCTTAGCCTAGCTATTGGTTTCAGTTTAAAGACCCTTTTTAATGTTTCAGAAGAAAGCTAAAAAACTAGCAAACATAAATTTGTGTCATCTGTTCAGCTATCCTCTAATGAGGAAGCCAAAATTTTACATGTAAGAGAAAAATTTATCTGTACAGGTGTGAATTAAAGTGTGGGGGAGGGGAAATAAAAAAATTACTCCTGTCCGGACAATATTACAGAAGAAAAATCTTCCAAAGCATGGGATTTCATTGTCCATGAGTTATCAATAAAGACGGCCTAGGATCCTTAGTAACAAATTTTATGCTGAGTTTCACTAAAGGATGTTATTTAATCTTTTTTCTGCTCCCTGTCTTTGAATCTTTTTCTCTCTGTGAATGGACAGAGAGTAGACAGTACATTCACTGGTGAGACCTGTGAAAAGAAATTATATTAAAAATTTAAATCAGTTATCTTTATCTATATAAGCCTCTCTGCTAATGTCAGAGAGTTGTCTTCTCTCAAGTCAGTTGCAGGTTTGGTAGATGGGAGAGGAGAGAAAATTTACAAACATTCACAAAAGATGTTATCATCTCCATTGCGATATTCATGCAAACCACTCTGTGGCTGAACTGGTCATTGAATTTCCTTAGCTGTTTGCCTAGACTTCTTTCCCCACAGTGCTGGCATCCATATTCTCCTTAGAATTTGTTAGATATATATTGTGAAATTATTTAATTCCATTCCAAACTGACTTCCCCAAGGACCTAAGCAGAACATTCACAGACTTGTGACATTAAATCAGGACTACTGTTAAAGGAGTGCAAAGAACATCATTGCACCATAACTCTTTAATAAGACACAGATAATTTTGGAATTTTTCAGATAAATGTTACAATTTTGTTGTTCATTTAACATTGGAAGAATCAATGAAAAACTCCCTACTAGAAGTCTGAATTCCTGCTGGAACAATTTCCTCCATTCCACTGATTTAAAAAAAAAACAACAACAACAATCAAACAAACAAGCAAAAAAGAGGGTAGAGCTGACAAGACCAGATTACAGCCTGCTGGGAGTGGAGATTCACCAACAGTATTTTCCACTCTCATCAACATCCTTCAACTTACCTCAGCAGAAGTGGAATGGGCTTGTGCATGTATTAAATGACTCTTGTGTCTAGTCATGTTGTCATAGCTATTAGAATGGGCTACATCCCACAATTTCAGATTTCTGAGGAAAAATAGCTTTGAGAAAAAGTGTTGATTGTGATCAAAAATCTTTGATTGATCTCTCTTTCTGTGTGTTGAGGGAAAGTATGGCTTCTGCATGAAAAAAAAGTTTGTGATACTCTGACAATTTCTGATTTGCCCCTCTGCCCCCTACACATACACACACACACAGACACAGATACTTCCTCTGCACAATCCCTGGCTGCTACAAATTCTTATACTAAGTGGTTTCACATTCATGGCTTGTGCCTGCTTCATGCACACAGGTAGTTAAAAAGTTAATAGAAGTGTCTTCAGCATTCTTTGTTTCTTAGGACTTTCTTTTCTTAGGACTTTCTTTTCTTGAGAAGCAATATGTATGGCAGTATCTGGAGGAGGGTTTTGTTTTCCTTTTATCCACTTTTAAGTCTGTATAAGCTGATATTGGAGAAAATGTGTTTTATCTCTTTATCCTACATAATTTTTGAGGAAGAAGGTCTCAACAAGTTTTGAAATAATTTCTTTTCACTAATTTTTTAGTCCTCTTTTAATTTTATTTGCCCTTTTTGTTTCCTCTTTTTCCATTTTCTTCTGCTCTTCTCATAATTTTTTTCCTAATTATTTCTGAAATGTCATGAGTTGCCTTCTAAAATTAATTGTTCTCCCACTGTTTTCCTTTTTTTTCTATTCTACATCTATAAGATTCATATTTCCACTTTCTCCCTTTGTTTTGTCCTGTGGAACAAATAGCTTATTTGTTATGGCACTTTTTCTTCTTTTTCTTCAAGGCTTGGGGAACTTTGGCTAAATTTGTGTTATGACACTGTAGAACTCTGTTGGCTCAATGTGAGTCATGACTTTCTGAAGAGCACTGCACACTGAATATGCCTCCAGTTGTTGCTTACAAAGAAAAACAACAGTGCTAGGAGCCTGAATTTTACAAGACCCAAGAAAACCTGTTAGAGAGAATTCAGGAGCCATATTTATTTTCCCTGAAAGTTTCAGAATCTGTATGGGTTCATTTTAAATTAAATACACATTATTATCTATGAAAACTCTTAAAGAATTTTTTTTTTTCTCTGAATACGGAGGGACTGAATTCTTCCAAAAACTCTGTCCATTAATACCACAAATGAAGCTTTATTTTCTCCACTACACTTCCCTCAAAGTCCATACATCTGCAAGTCTTTAGGAAGTGATTTATTTCCACTAAACAGTCTGGTTGTAAAAGCAAGCCACACATTAAAAAAATCATTTAAAAAATACTGCAGCCATCATCAGGGGACAGTGTCTTTAGAGATGTAATATAGAAAGGTGGAAACGTGATGTTCAAAGACTGGAACTGTAAAATGTAGCACCAGTTAATTTTATTTTTTCTTTAAAACTGCTACAATACTACTTTTATGCACACTTATTTCTTGAGTTTAGTTCACCATATCTGTATTTGTGGTACTTATTTTTTGTATGGATGCTACAGCCTGTTGTATAGATGGTTCCAGGTGTAGCTGAGAAGTCTAAAACTATACAGAATCTAGTTTTCCTTTTTGGTGGAGTATATCATGTCTGAGCCTATACAAAATCTCTGCACATCTGAGGTCTGAACACTTTCTGGTTTGGACTATGTTGGGAAATTGCAAGGCTGTACAGAGAATTTGTTAGGTGTCAGTTCAGCTGTGTCCATTTCAAAACAGTAAGTGGACACGCTGGCCTGTCAAGATAGCCATCACTGTTAGAACATCACAAAGAGCCCCTTATTTGCTGCTGAGGGTGGGGATGGAATGTCCTATGGCTGCAGCATCCTACAGCGGGGCATGCATGGGAGGCATGGTGTGCACATCCTGCCATGCAGCACATGCCACTCAGTACATCCCAGCTTCGTACATCCACAAACAATTGCAAGTGGATTTCTCTGCAATGTTTGGTCTGCTGTGAATGGATATACAAAGCTTAGTAATTTGCTTATAAACAGAACATCAGCTTTTGGACTGACCTTATTATTGTTACATGAAGTGCATTTACTAAACATTTTTCTTGATAATTTGTCAAGTGTTAAATATTAATCACAAAAAAAATCTAATTTTATGCTTGAATTAAGTTACAGCACAACTGGGTTTTTTGTTTTTTTTTTTTAATTTACAAGACAGTAATTTATTATTTGACAAATTAACATCTCATATTTTTCAACATTCTTTTGCAGCAAAACCTCATTTAAAATTATTGATTATTCTGTCCAAAGAAAATTCCAGGATGGATTTTTGCATTACTGCTGTTGCCTTTTCAGAATAGCCTGATACATGATCAGGTGAGGTCACATTTTTTGAGGGATCTTCTTTGAAGATCTCTACCTAATAAAACAATATAATGCTCTTAGCCTCCAAACTGAAAATCTTTGAAAACATAAAACTTCACTTGCTTAGAACCATACAAACACATTTAAAGGAAGAATTAATGTGTTAGATCATTTATTAAGAATAATAGTTCCTTTAATTTCTTTACTAATAGCCTAATAAACAGACCTAAAATATGCTCAGTCAGATATATATGGAACAATTTGTATATGTGTAGATATTTATACTTTCCTGTTTTGTCTTCTTAACCATCTATCTAACATATAATTCCTTTCATATACAGAAAACATATTTAACAATTACATTTTTCAAAATATTCTCCTCAATCAGTAATTCACCCAGAGAAACAAGGATGCCTCCCTGATATATTACAAAATATTAGTGAGACTTAATTTTAATAATCAAGATGCAAGCTTGGAGGCTACCAAAGAGAAGGTATCCTTGGAACAGAAAAGAATTGCTTTTTAACCTCTAAGACTGTTTGAAACTTACTGTCAAAGACAACATGATATTCAACTTAAGTTCATGATTCTAAATTAGGAATGTAATTTAAATATATATTTCAATACAGAACCAAATTCCAGAGTTATTGGAAGATATGAACTTCTCTATCAATTAAATCAATAGCTGGGTGCCCTTGTAAGTTAGCTGAGTAAGATGGCAAGACAAGAATGAAAATTTTGCAGGACTGTTTATCAGTCAGTTTGTAGAAAATCTCTCTGCATGGTGTAACATTTTTAACAGATGTGCTTTATGATTCTAGATGAGCTATGGAAGTTCCAAATTACAGATGAATGCGCAAGAGTCCATAACTCCTAAACCAGAATAGAAAATATAGAAAAAAATTCTATTTTCTTAATAGAAAAAATTGCATTAAAGTGTTGAGTTCTACATTTAATTAGAAATATATATTAGCCTGAAGTGCAACTCAATGAAATGGAAAAACCACTTGCTGACAAAAAGGTCAACAAATCCAAACAATCAATGCTCTTGGTGTGAGCACCATTTCCATAATATTGGGAGACTGACTCTGTTTTCAAGGATGTTATCCAAATTTAAAGAATTAGTGGAGAATGTTATGGAGTCAGAGAATGAGAGTCTGTAATAGGAAAGAATAGAAAGGACAAAAAAAAATAGATCTGTAAAGATTAATGCACAATAAGAACAAACACATGTCCTTGGACAAAATATCTTAGTGGTTATTACAATAATAAGAGGGGATATTGTAAATTATAACCATGATTTCTGATGAGGTTCATTACTGAAAATAAATCCTCAAAACCACCATAAAGTAGGAAAAAAAATCATGAATTTCTGAAGAAATAAAAATATTTAATAAGTTAACTGATGACACATTTTTTCATAATATGCATTACAGAAGTACATGTATTTAGAAACTGAACTGGGTAATATCAGTATCAAAAAGACTTTTTAAACTGATATTTCAAAATCTTTGCAATAACACTTGATCCAAATTTTGATTCATAACCCTGCATGATTACTTAAGAATTAAAAATTGTATAGTTACTTAAATAAATATTGGTACATTTCTTCTTGGAAATTTAAATTCATTATTTTTAACTGGCATTACAGAGTCTGAAAGACATGTAAGTTTTTGTCACATACTATGCATGCACATAAAACATGTAAAAACAGGAGTGCTATCCCTCAACAGAAACAAATATGGCAATAAATAAATCACTTCTTGTATTTTGATATGTGCTTGATAATTATTTGGAGCCTAAAACTGACAGATAAATATTTATCAGTGATTTAAGAAACAGAAAAAGCCATTATGTTCTATTCTGTTTGACATTCTGTGTAATAAAGGTCACAGATCTTCACTCTGAGAAAATGCATATTAGAGATATGAATACTAGAGAATACAGATTTATTATATTGTGACAGACAGATTATTTTAGAAGAACAGAAGTGTTAAAGAATACTATATTAGCATGTGATCTATATTAGAGATACATAGATGTTTCAAAGTTATGAATGCACTGTTGCACTGCCATGGTCATTGTTGATGGTAACTAATGCAAATATTATAAGCCAGAAGCAGTCTTGTGATAGTTTTGACCCTGGGAAAAAAGAACTGCTTACATCCACAGGCATGACCTACAGTGAAGGTAAAGAATACCAAGAAGCAACTGTAATCTCAGGTCACAGAATGAATTCAACACCATTCCAGCCCTAACATGAAAAAAGGACATAATGAAACAGACTGACTGAACTCAATCTGCATTAAAGGTCTGCTTGGGATGATGAAATAATCTATATCTATTTTATGCTATCAGGCTTAATGAGACAAAAGAAACGTGCAGGAGTAGAACTGTAATAAACTTCATAAACCTGCTGGGCGTAATCACAGTGACTTACAAATGGATTAACGACCAAATTAGTGTTCTGAAGGGAAAGGAACATAATGCCACACTTGAAAAAGATTACCAAGAACTTGACATTCAGTATTTGTTCTGAGTAGATCAGCAGTATCATTAATCTGTTAACTATGGCGCAAATAGTTTTGGCATTGTGTAAAAACACAAATCTGCAACAGTTAATGAGAGAATTGTTAGAAGGTTATTTGGGTACTATGGAAATATTTTTCCCATAATGTATTTCCAGTTGAGTGTAATTCTATGAAATTATAATAATTAGGGTCAGATATTTTGGTACAAAATTGAAATTAAATTGTCTTAATGTAATTTGCAAAGTCTGATTCTGGGTATTAGTTTTTACCAACTGCCAGGCAGAATTAGTGCATTCTGACAAATGAAAAAAATATTGTACTCAGAGTTCTCTAAAACTAACCATGGAGAAACCACAGAGTTTGCTGCATCAATGAACAGAATATATTTATGGGCCTTTTTTTTTTTTTTTTTTTCATTTACCTCCTTATCCCACATCATTTTGAATGAAGCAAGAGAATGAACACCCCTTGCAGGAGAACTGAGTTCATAACTGTCACAAAACACTGGAAGTCAGCATGATAATGAGCCAATTTGTGTGGAAATGAAATCATTAATGCTAATGTTTTGCTGACTCCCAACTGATTCACAAACTCCTTAACAAAAATCAAAACAGAAGAAGGAGGGGAGGTTCATGAATTTTGGAACTGTTGTGTGAAGAAACAAACCTGTTTCTTCCTTATTCATATTCCAATTTCAGTGATCTACTCTGTGCTCTAATCATCCTGTCCCAGAAAACAGTCTGGGGAATATCAGTTAGTACAGAAGACATAGCTGAATTCTAGAAATACCTACCAGGTAAAATGAAAGTACTGATTGCTTCTAATTTTTAATTCTTTTCTAACAAAACACTTCTTTATGTTCAAATGAATAGGCTTTCCAACCTGAAGAAAATGTAAGTTTTTATATAAGAAATCTCAAAGATAACTCTTCAAGATATTGGTTCTCATACAACACTTTATATACACAAATCTGTCCTTCATGCAAATGATGCTTTTACTGAGGAAATTTCCAGGTAGACTGTACCATTATCAACAGTAATTTCTACACCCAACCCGTGTATTTCAAATTCACCATACTTTTTTTTTTCCCTTAAAATAAACCACAAAAAGACTGGGAACAGCTGAGATACAAAGCTAAAACATGAAGTTTTGTTATCTCAGAGGAGTATTGAGAATTTTATCACTACAAGCTGCAAAATATTAGAAAGCTTCTACTGCAAAGCATATTCGAAGAGCTGGAGGTCACAAGGTATGTGCAATCCAGATAAACATCTCAACTCTTAACTCAAAAGATTAGACATTAAATCTTGCTTGAGCGCTTGAATAAGGAACTGCAGAAGTGCATCACATGAAGTTACAACTATTTTATGAAGATTAGAATAAATTTTTAAAACTTATGAAGATTAATTTGCATTGAGTTTATTTTTAAATTGATATTTATTAGATTAGGTTAAGATGATACAGGGTTCAATTAACACTTAGTAATTTATAATTATTTTATCTACTCTAATTCATACTTAAAGGCTCTAATTAATTAAAATTTTAGAAAATCATTCTTCTTGATTATGCCAATTACTTCAGTCATAACTGCACAACCATTTATTTTTATAGGGCCATAGTCAGTACAATTGTATTTCTTTGCTACTGAGCTACATAGCTAGCAAGGAAGAGAGCCAAATTAATTTAGGAAAAAAACCCCTTTTTATTTCCTAACCAATATTCAACATCTATAATAATTTTCTAAATGTGGCTGTTATATGGTGATGCTATATTTTACAGAATCTATTGAAATTAATAACTTTTTATGGGTTGTGGTTGGTTGGTGGTTTTGCTTTTTCTTACATCTAAACACCTTGAGTGGATAAAAGTTATTTGAGTTCATATCTGAGATGAGACATCTAGGATCATGACCACCTCCTAGACAGAGACCTGGTATTATTAAACAGTTCATTATCTCTTTACTATGCTAAAATATCACAATTTATTTTCTTTTTATATTCAGCTTAGAAATTCCAAAATTGTCAAGTTGTTGATGACCTAAATGAAGAAGATTAAATAGTGTAGTTAGGGGAAATAAATGGCTGTGACATAATTACACAATTTAATTTCTTTGTGCAGTTTCTTAAGGCTAGCTTTTAATGATTGGTATAATTGTCATTGGTGCTGCACTGTTGTGCTGCTGAAAAGCCAGAAAACATGTTTTCATGCCAGAAAACATTCTGACCCTGCAGCATAGCTCTGAGAAAACTGAGTTAATTTTAAGGAAGTAGTACCATAAAGTGGATAAAAGAGCACAATCCAGGGGTCTATAAAGGCTGTTATTTTAATTATCAAAATAAGACCATTTTATTCCAGTAGAGGCATCTCTCTACTACTATATTTTACATACCTAAGAGGTATTTTAGTCATGCTTATCCCTGTTCTTTCACTCTAGAAAAGTCATCAAATGTCAACTATATTTGCACTAATCAACCTTTCACATTGAGCATATGACCTACCCTCAAGATCGCTGTTTTTCAGTGACAACAGTCCCAAAACCAAGCAGGTTTCAGATCACTTTACTTTTACTAACGACTTGCAGTTAGTCCTTGCCACTAGACCTCCAAAGACTTTTTCCTGGAAGCTTAGGTTTCCCCACCTTTGGCGTCATGTGACAAAAGACCAGCATATGGGAAAATAGTCAAAAGTCGCTGGTGTTCTGCAGACAGAATAGGGAGCATGGCTTGCAGCCTGTTTCCTGTCCACCTCCTTTTTCAAGGAGAAGGACTTTTTAGAAACTGTAACCATGATAATTTTGACAGCAAAATCATTTCCCAGAGCAGAGAGTTGCCAAGGGTCACCTGTGTGAAAAATGAGTAAATACTATCAGGAAATACTTTTTCCCTAAGTGCTCTCATTGTAATTCTGTCTGTCAATACCAGATGAATATCTGACAACACACTTTATTCACTCAGCAACAGTCAGGTGATGATCAGTGTCTTTATGTTATTTTTTCCAGTTTCATTTGTATACTGTGTGACATTCAGCCTTTGCAGCACAGAATGGGTGAAAGGAAAAAAAAAAAAAAAAAAAAAAAAAAAAACCAAAAAAAAAAAAACCACAACACAACTGAAAAAGCTAAAAATCATTTCTGGGAGCTTCTGAATTCTATTGCATTTCAATGAAGATTCACCTGCACATAGAGCAGCTGATCTACAGAAGCATATTTTGCACAGCTGGAACACATTAAAATATAAAATGTTATTTCAATGATCAGTTTCTCCCCTGTACAGAGAAATATGTTCCAGATAAGTTTCAAAAACACATACACACAGCAGCAGAGCAGATACAGCAGTTTATGCAGCTTGCTAAAATAACTACAATAATCTTATTAGGAGAAGCTATATCATAGATGGGATTTCTTTGAGTATTTAGGCCTCTATTTATAATCTTCATAAATCACCTGAGCAGACAATCCTACTTCAAAAAGCTTAAACTTGCTGACAAAACAAAACTGCAAACATTGAAAAAAGAAGAACCAAGAGTTAAGTAAGCAGTTCCCACTGTAGATAGAGAAAAGAATTGGATTATTATGTGCACCAGATGACTAATGTAATCTTAAAATAGTATTGAGACATCTGAAAATCACAGATTGCTTTAAAAGAGAAAAGAGATGGGCATCATGAGTTCTGACTCTCGACATTCCCTCCATGAAGGGGCTGGGATGTGCAATATCCTGGAAAGGGACACAACCAGGCCAGCTGACCCAAATTAACCAAAGGGATATTCCTTACTATATGACATCAGCTCAGCTATAAAAGCTAAGGGAGGCAGGAGAAAGGGAGGACATTTGTTATTTTACAGTGCTTGCCTTCTGTAGCAACTGCTACACCTGCTGAAGCCCTGCTTCCCAGAAAGTGTCTGAGCATCACTTGCTGATGGAAAATAGAGATTATTTTCCCCTTTGCTTATGCACGTGCAAGGTTTCATTTATTTTCTTTTTTTCTTTTTCTTTAGTTAATTCCCTTGTCTCAACCTACTTGTGGTTTTCCATCTTATTTTCCTCTCCCCTGTCCCAGTGGGAAGGGGAGTGATGGAGTGGCTTGGAGGGCACCTGGCGTCCAGCCAAGGTGAACCCTCTACGGTGACTACTATTCACATAAACAGAGAGAGAACAGAACCAGAAGTTTTGTCTCTGACCCTTTTATCTACTGTTAAAGAACCAACATCTGCCTGAATGACACAGAGTATTGTCAAAGGAAAAGCCAGGTGAAAATCTCAGCTACACCAAGCAAAAAAACATTTTAATATAAACCTGTTTGTATTTAAAATCATTCAGATACACTATTTCTCACAAATATATTTTATTCTTCTAAACTAAATGCAAAATTATGTAACCTAATTACTACAAACAAATAAATAAGACACACACCTCATTCATCTTTGGTGTTTTCAGAAATACAAGAATAAATTAAACTTAGATTTTGAAAATATCAGAAATTTTATTCCATCCACATAAAATACAGCCTCCTGAAACTGCTCTATAAATCCAGGGTTTTAACAGAAAAAAAAATCACCGCCCTTTACAGAAACTGAATGAAATAATTTTGTTTCCACATGGAAAGATCAGTTACCATGTTCACTTTATCAAAGCAATCTTATTCTTTGCCTTGTACCTAATTAATTTAAACTTGCCTTATACAGTTCTTGAATGAGAGTCCTTAACACATATTTTAAACTAAGGATGATAATGGACAATCATACTGCCTCTCTAAGGATTTTCATACACAGAGAAGATCATTTGCAGAAATGTAGGGTGTAAGTTTATAGCAGAGTCATCACTTCTCATTAGTTTCACCCACAAACACAAGTACTCACCATACTTTGCAAGTGAGTAAATGGCCCCATGAAAAAGGTACCTAGCAGGTAGAATAATTTTTCAGACTGGCAGTCAGCAGTGAGTCTCTGTTTGGTCTGTACTGCTGAGCTATACTGGAAAAAAACAGGTAGAAATTCTCCCCAGATTGTGGACCTTGCAGAAATGTCATCATGTCCTCAGAGAGGTTCTCCAGGCTGTTTATTTCATATATAGATGGTCACAAATTGACTCCATATCTTGGACAACTGTTATGATTATGGGGGCTAGTTTTTTCTGAATAATTTTTTCGCATCCAGAGATGCTAGAAGTAAAAAGAACAACCAACCAACAACAACCAAAACCAAAAACCAAAACCAAAAACCAAAAAACAAACAAAAACCCAAACAAACAAACAAAGAACCAAATCAACAAAGAAAAAAACCACAAAATCGCAAGAAAACAACAGTGAAAAAAACACACAAGTAATCCTCATTCTTTTTACTATATCCTCTCCTGCTCTGTAAATTGGTTCCCATGTTGCATTCTTAATAGTGAACTGAATGATATCTGCCATTTCCCCAAATTTAATTCTCTACAGTAATGCAAGATAAAGGGGAAATAAGCACCCAGTTGTAACTGAATCCATAGACATCCTTCAATCCTTCAGGAGAGTTCAGCTGTCTGAAGTTTATCACAGTAGCCAATGATCAAATACCAGCAGGCTCCTTAGGTGATACTTAAGGATTAAACAGATAATCTAATTCACATCCTTCTTATGGATTTTTATGGCTAAAACTGACATTATTCCTCATCAAGATTTCTCCTAGAGGTCTATAATCCTCATAGATCGTACTCCCATTTGAGCTCAGTTTTCCCTTTAAAATCTTCTTTTTAGCCTTGGCACATCCAGAGGGTTTGGCAACAAGGATCTATTCAGGCTCTACTTAATTACTCAGTCCTTTCTTTCTTGATGTGAAAACAAGAAAATTTACAATGACTAAAAGTGTATTTCAAAGGAAAAAACTATAAAAACAAAAAGGCACATATTTGAACCTAACATATTGATTTCCCTTCTGTGTAACCTGTGCTATTCACACATAAAGGTCTTATTCTCTATTTCAGAAATCACCAATGGGACAGTGATTTTAATGGGAGTTATGATGTTAAAACTGTATGCATTAAGAAAACAATTGTGTTTTCAACGTATGTCTTTGCATTGCTCTTCTATGAGACACTGAAAATCACTTTTCCTCTAGTCAAATAAACCAGGGGGCTCCCAGGTCCTTCTTAGACTTTAATTTCATGTTATTTTGTATTTCTGAGTCATGATTTACCTCTTGAAATCACTTGCTCCTAGCATTAAATCAGTTTAGGTTCTGCTGTGAAATGATGTCACTATCAAGAATAAAATATAGACTGCTTTTTTTTTCTTTTCATGTACCAGAAGGAACTGTAAATGAACCATGATCTTTTCTTCTCTTTCTATCATGGTCTACTAAGGTAAATAACCTAAAATCAAAAAACAAACCAAAAAAAATCAATAATACTTTGGTTTCATTTTTTAAAATAGCTTTAGGAAGAGAGTAAATTTTAACAGTGGTTAAAAAATACCTATTTGTTGTGCAAAGCCCATCTCAGTTTATTTTTTTAATTGGTTTAGCAAAATTGCAACTATCCACAAGTAATTTGGTTTAATTTTTAAAACACCACAGTCAGATTTCAAACTGAATCATGGCCATTACTTGTTTATCTATTTTGCTATAAAATAATAGAGATCGGTTCCTAAGGGGAAAGAAAACAAAAAACAAAACACAAAACAAACATCCAAACAAAACAAAAACAAAACCAAAACAAAAAAAAAACAAAACAAAAAAAACCTTAAAAAAACCAAATAACAACAACAACAACAACAAAAAACCATTTTCTAATGAAAATTACTATATCTGATTATGGTAGATTTCAGTTAAAGCCCTGTGGTTTACTGCAAGAAGGTCAGCAGGTGATAGCATCAACATTCTGTTGTGGCCACACTGTTGTGTTTGCAGTCAGAATACCACGAAGTGATAGATAATAAAACTTAAAAAACTTTTCCCAAAATAAAGTTGATAGAGCAAATACAGGCTCAAACCTAGTGTTTCTTTAAAATCTCTATATTTTTAAACCAAAAAAAATATATCTTAAGAATAAGCAAGGGTTACACAGTTGTGAATCTGAATTCACCAGAACATTTTTTAACCAAAAAATTTTATATGCATTAAAATAAATGTTTAAGTTATTATTTATCACTACAAAAAAACAGCTAATTTGTTTTAAGAAAAAAAAAATCATAGCTCTAACTTCTTTTTACTTCTCTAGTTTGAAAATTATTCCTACTAGCTTTCTTCACTATATTTCTAATAAATAAAGAATTATTACCTAATGTATCTGGCCTCCATAATTCTTTTTTTTATGTAAGAGTAGTCTTTTGTAAAATAGGGGGATTGGCAGAGAGACGACATGAACATAACTGTAGCCAAGATTTTTTCTATAACTTTGTATATTTAAACTACTATAATTTGAAATATTAAAACAAAAACATTTATAAATTACGCGTCTTGTATATTATTTAACATCTGAAGAGTTTAAGAAGGGATAAAATGTAATTGTTGTTAATGTCTTTTCTAGAAACTGTTAGTTAAATCAATGGGAGTCAGCTTATTCGTTCCAGCTGATTTTGCATCTGTCCCTAAGCTACTCTAAAAAACCAGCAAATCAAATTTTATCCTAATGGTTCCCTTCACACTTTGTTCACGATTAATGTTTATTTTAAACTTCACAAATGAGATTAAAGCTTCATTTTAACTAAATAAATGCCATAGACTTAAGTGCACCTTGACTATGAGTTTGTTGCAGGTATTTCTAGGAAACACAGAAAGTAGTAACAACAAAATTTTATCATTATCTGAGCAGTCACTATGATTGAGTGACAAAATGAAGTCAATGGGTTTGCATCAATAACTCACCTAACCCATAGGAATATGCAGGATATTCAATATACTGTCTTCTTACATCACAAGATTTACAGAAACAATTCTGTAAATTCTGTGCTTATTCACTTGGGACAAAAGGAAAAGATTAAAGACTAACAGGCTGTCAGATGTATTTTTCCTTTAACATTTTCTGTCCTCTAGTCCTCTGGAAAACAATATTTGAAATCAGTAGAAGTGCATTTATTCTTCTGGCTAAAGAATGACCAAGTTTATTTCTTGGTTTGACACTACTAATTAACTATTTAAATATTTTAAAGTGAAGGATTAAAACGGCAATACTTGCCCTCAAGCACATTTCAACCTTTTGTTTTAATTCTTGCAGTACCTGTATATAATATCATTATTGACATGTTAGCTATAGATTAAGGAATAGTGAAAATTTCAGAGAAATTAATTATGACTTCCCATTCAGAGGCTGGCAAGAAAGAATTAATTAGTATCTTTTCTCTCAAGATAAGAATTTTTAAGAATGCTTGTTGTGCTGGTTTGAAAGCAAAACCAGTGAGAAACTCCAAGTCAGAAGTACAATTTAATAAGAGAAAGAAGAAAAGAAGTAAAATAAAGTAAAATAAAATAAATTCAATAGTA
>VZUI01083270.1:0-14741 GCA_013401135.1 Cettia cetti
TGTAGAAAAAATTAAACTTCCTCTTTTCCCGCTTCGACTCCGTGGTTATCACTGCGTCTCCCTCGGGACAGCATTGCGCAACACAGCCCCAGTGTCCAGCCTGGCCTTGGGCACTGCCAGGGATCCAGGGGCAGCCACAGCTGCTCTGGGCACCCTGTGCCAGGGCCCCACCACCCTCACAGGGAACAATTCCTTCCTAGTAGCTAATCTAAGTATACCCCTTCCGTTTAAAGCCACTGAGCTTTTGCAAAGAGAAAGGACTGCCAGCTAGACAGAAGTGCTTTGACAAACAAACCAGTCCAGGGCAGCAGCTTTAAGGACTTTAGGGGTTTAAGAGAGAAGGGCACTCGATCATTTTGGAGCTGTTCTTTCATTATTTCAGTTGGAAATGAGAAGCATTTCCAACTGAAATAATGCACTGGGAGGGAGAGCCCCACCCCAGATCCAATCCTGCCATTTCTGCTCTGCAGGATTTTGCTTAACTACATCTGCACATCCTTGAAAGTAATAGCACAGCAAACCAGAGTCTGAAGATCACTGGACTGAACCTTTTTGTTTTCCATCCCATGAAGGGACCACAGAAAAAAAACATCTCTTGCCCTCTTCTTGTAGTGGGATGTGATTCAATAGCTCTTAAAAGTTTTGGTTCGGCTTTCCTCTCCCCTCAAGGCCAGGAATGCCATGCCCAGTGGAAATCAGCCCCAGCACTGTCTGCATGCTCACACAAAACACAGACTGAGGACAAGCAGTGCTGAAGGCAAACAGGGCACCCTGGCACACTGCAGCTGCAGCCTGAGGCAGCCTCACTGAGCCAAGGACTGCTCCAGCTAATTCAGCCAGTCCCCAATCAAGGCATGGGCTCACACAGAGCTCATTTCCCTTTGTTTGTCCTCCCAGGCCCAACAGCAGCACACAATGAGAGGGCACATCCCCAACAGGGTCAAGCAAGCCAAGACAATAAGGAGAACGAGACAAACAGATCTCCCTTTTGTGTTGTTACTCTTGATTTTTTAAGCATCCACAGTTAGAGGAAAATAACTATAAATTGGAGGATTAACTGAAACTTGGCGCTTTTCCGTTTGCATTTTAAAAAGAGAGGGGTAAGAAAGGAATAAAAAACCCCACCTTTTGGTTTCTGTTCCTTGCTAGTTTCATACTTTAGAAACCTAGACTAAGAACAGGAGGGCTAACAGGAGCCTGCCTGAGGGAGAGACTTCCACCTTCACGTCTCTCTGGTCCTCCGAGTGACACACCGACAAGAAGCTTCTGGTATTGTCCAAAGGAAAAATCAGGGCAGAAGCTGAAAGCACGGCTGAATCTGAGCGACCTGGAGGCTTACCCAGGCGCTGTCTGGCAGCGGAGCTCGCAGCCCAGGTGAGCAGAGCCTGGATCCGCAGGCAGAGCGGGCAGAGGCTTCCAGCGGCCCAGCCACCGCTAGAGGAGGTCAGAGTGCCACAGAGAGAAGGGGAGACAAAGTACAGCCTGAATCACCACAAACAGACTGTGCACTCCCTTCTTACCATTTATATTCTCATAACCGAGGAGTCTTCTCCGTTTTAATGAGATGCAGTAGGAGCTGGGGGAAATGACATGACACACAGACCCAAGATATCTCCAGATTTTATTTAAACCCAAGGGATCCCAAACCCATAGATAGCATTTCTAGTCATCACTAACAATGCTAAATTATGATAATTCAGAGAATTTGTTGCAGAAATCAAGCAGCTGCAAGACAGAGTTACCTAATTTTGTTTTTAAATAAAAGTTGAACGTTTCCAGCCCTTCTATTCCTTTCTATAATCACCACAGAAAGTCTTCAAAATATGAGCTGAATACAGAATAAAAGGTGACAAACCAAGACAGCAAGACAGCCTTCAAAAGGACTCCAATTTAAACATAAAAGATAATCTTCCCATTTTGAAGATCATCTCATAATTTTGGGTGGGCCCAATCGCTAATTTTCAAGGGAACAGGACTGCTTATTTTGTGGGCAAGTTTTTGGCATTGGTGGAACAGACAAAAAGCTGTCATTTGAAAATAGAACAATAATGCAGACCTCAGCCAGGTTCAGACAGTGGCTTCTGTCTCAGAGCCATGAATTGTTTACCTATCAAGAATTAGATCCTAAAGGAGCAGAATGGTTTCTAAAGGCTTCAAGCCTACCTCTCTGAGTAGTGCATTTGACTGTATCCCTTGCCATGGGATGGAATGCATGCTGGAATTCCAACTCCTAGCCAGGCTTTTAGCATGGCAGAATCCAAGCTCCCACCACCCTGACAGAGTCAAAGGCACAAGGCTAATCGTGGCTGCAGCATGGAGCTCCTACCTGAGGACAACTGATGGTTTCATTCTCTGCATGAGAGGTTTGGATGAACTCCTGAAAAAGAACTTGCTACTGCAAGAAGCACATCACAAAACCAGCTAGTCCTGGAGCTCTGCTGCAATCCCCAAAAAGGGAAAATTCCCATGGTTATGCCTTAGGAATTCAGCTGGAGAGAATGGGAGAACATGCATTATTAAGTAACAGTCAACAGCATGAGTAGGGACTGTGCATTATGCCAGCTACAAGTCTGATTATTTAT
This sequence comes from Cettia cetti, assembly GCA_013401135.1. Classification (NCBI taxonomy): domain Eukaryota; kingdom Metazoa; phylum Chordata; class Aves; order Passeriformes; family Sylviidae; genus Cettia; species Cettia cetti. The sequence continues at coordinate 2,583 of VZUI01083270.1, forward strand.
GTCTGTACACAAGACTCACACATACAAACACACACATGCATATATACATTTAGGGAGAACTGATTTTACTTGTTGGCATTGCAAGTCCTTTCACAATATTTTTCCACTTAGAAACCCATACATGATCTCCCTATTCTTACAGAAACAAGTTCTCTGTTTCAAACAAAGAACAAAGTCTCTCAGCTGTGAAAGCAAGTCCTTCTGCAGCAAGTATATAAACTCCAGCCCACAGTATTAGATTGAAATTTCAGCAAAAAGCAAATAATACACATTTATTCTGATACATAGCTGACCACAGGCAGTATGCTAAGGCACAAAACAAAAAAAGAAAAACAAAGAAAAATCATTGATAAGACAAAAAACCTTTTCAAATCATGAAATTTAAAAATCAGCTTAGAGAGCAAGTTCTTCCCCAGCCTCCAGATTGTTTTCTCACCTGCAATATCAATCACAGTAGCCAGAACTCAAGAATTAGGATGTAGAAGAGCACTGCTCTGGAACATGACATTTTAACACAATGGTGGCTATTTCTGAGCTTAAATTAAACAGTACTACTTAAGTGTAAAATAAACTCTACAGGCTTTTCCAAATAGCTCCATCAACTTGGATTAAATAGCATACATTTCATGTGGCAAGAGGTACACCATGTTCAGTGCTGAACTTAGCTATTTTAAAAATTAATTAGGCAATTATACACATGGGGAAACTGTTCTAGTAATTTAGCTGCTTAATCAAATCCCAGGTACCAAATTATGGACCTGATCCTGCAGTTCTTATTCAAGTCAAACTCCTATTGATGTCAGTGGGAGTTTTGCCTAATTAAAGATCAGGACATACACATATGTAAGGCTGCTTTTAAACTATGGCTTTGAATTTAGTCTTAGGAATATGAATATGGCACTGAATCCCAAATCATTGCCTACAAGTTTCTCACGTGAGACTTTGGGTATATTAATATATATTTTTTCCTAAGTCTGGCTCGAATTAACTTCTAGGTAAAATCTGGAGAGTTAGCTGAACAGTCTTACAAGACCCAATGGCAAACTGACCTAGTTTTGCAATTTTATTTTAAAACCAATTAAATACTGCTGCAAAACAAGGAGCAGATTGTAAAAATATCACCTAGGAATTGCACTTAGCTGCAGGAGCTGGGTTTGTCTTATTGTTTGCATCAGTGCAGTCCACACAAGGTGTCTCCAAGGGGTCAGCTCAGTATGTTCCCAAAAGGGACTGGCCCAAAAAAAGGTTCTGGCTGGTATGCCCAAGACTCCTGCAACACAAGAACATGAGGAGGAGTATTTGGGGTGGAGGAAGAAGAACAGCATCCTGCCTCACGCTCTTCAGTCCCAACCAGCAAAGAGCCCTTGTGGGGTGCACTTCAGGCAGGGGCAGACTGGGCTTAAGGGTCCTGCAAGAGAATGCCTTCACCCCTGGCTGCTCGTGCTGATGTTGGTGCTGACAGCATCAAAGCTGACACCTTCGGAGCGGCTGGACTGACATACTCTGCTGATCCTGCATCTGCAGAGGCTTGGTGATGTGTCAAGGGGCACACACTGAAGCATCACAGGCTAGAAAAAGGTAAACCAAAATCAGTCAACAAGCAAGAAATCTGGTGGAGCAGAAGATTACTAAACACTGACAGTTGCCTGGTTAATATTAGATGCTTAAAGAGAAATGTCTGTCTATCAAAAAAAAACATTGGAATGGGCATATACCCTAGATCCCTCCTGGTCAGTGGCAAGGAAGAGCAGCAATTCTATTTTTCTTTTAAATAAAATAGAAACAACACTTTTCAGTGAGTGCTGGGTTGTCTGTGCACTTGCTAAGTTACGCCCTCAAAGCAGGAAGGACAAGACCTCGTGTGTGTCTGAAGATAGCAGGAAATCACAATTCTGTCTAATATACTGGAGCAATTGACCATGAAAAGGTTACATGTTAGGAAATAATTATCTCTAGACACAGCTACTGACAAGGTCAGTGTCCACAAGGATTATTTCCTGTGCCTGCTGCCTGGAAGGGAGGTGGGTCTCCCGATGCTCCCAGCCCCACATTTCACTGATTCTAATGGCACTTGTGCACTGAGTGGCCCAGCAGCTGAAGCAGATAACCAGGAGTGAAGGGGTTAAGTGCCTGTCACAATAGAAACCTCTGGGGGCACTTGACCTTTTCACATTTTTTATTCAGGAATGAGTATCTTGTGCCTGTTGGAGGAAGTTCATCTACATTTGTCCTCATTCTTCACCCTGTTTGTGTATTGTCCCTTCCCGTCACTCAGTGCCCCAGTGTCCCATTAAGTACCAAGCAACCTCTGTTGATTAATATGAATTTAGAGCAAAGATAGAGGGGGCACAAGTACTGCACATTGATCAAGTGACTTACAAGGAATTTAAACGTATTCAAGGCATATGTTCCTGCCAAATAGCTTCCTACACATATAATACTCACCTGTCAGTACTTTGGCATGAAGAGGAAGAAAATCACAGATAGTGAACAGAAGCACTATGCTAGCTGGAACAACAGTCTGACAAGAGCATTAAAGATGTTTAAATGCTATAAAAAAGACTAAATCACAGCACTGACTTCCACATGCCAAAGAATGTGCCACAAGAAATGGCACAGCGATACCTGCCCTTGGTCTTTTGTTCAGCAATTAAGACTGTGAATTCCTCTGTTCCAAGAGGGAGGGTCTGCAAACCTCTCTGGCTGCAAATTGGTCAAGAAGGGTAACTCCAGAATGAGTTTGTCACTGTCTGTTTCATTTAGAGGCAGATATTCTAAAAAGGTGCAAGCAATATTCAAGACCTTGATCCTGCTGGGATCAAGGAGAGTTTTGCATTGGCTTAAATAAGAGCGGCCTCTAGTCTTAGAGCACATGTGTCCAATTTGTTAATGTTTTGGGTTCAAATAAAAAACAAATCTCAAGTCTTCCCTGCATGGGAGTTTCAACCACATTCTTCCACTGGGGGAGAGCATCAGGGCTTAGACAAGAAAGAGTTTCTGAATGATCTAAGTGAATGGTCCTGAGGAGACTGGCATTACTGTGAGCTTTGAACAGAACTACAGAGGGTCTTTTATAGATGTACTCCAGAGGGGAGATCCTTAGATGGGTCCTTTAATGCCTACCCCCATATGCAATCCAGATGAAACTCTATCAGATGGGGCCTGGATCTTGCTCCCATTAAAAGTTCTGCCACTGAATTCAGTGGGAGCAGATCTATTTGTCTTAGCTTCCCTTATCTCAGTGCCTCAAAATAATTACCCCTTCATTCTTTTGAGTCTGAAGAATACTATTTTCTCCACTACGCACACAGAGCACAGCCAGACCAGGTGACATAGTTATGTGCCACAGGCATATCCAGGTCAGGAAAGGGTCTAAACTCCAAGTATTCCAAACCTTAGACCAAAGTACTATTCCACACCTTGTCAGCACCATGAAACACCTTTCTCAAGCAGAGGCACACAAGTCAGATTAGAGCAGCCAGCTTCCTTCTCTTGTTTGGACAAGGAAGAACAAAGCCACATGAGAAAACAATGTTCAACTACCTCTCATGTCTTCCTTCAAATAAGGTTTTCCAACTTGTCTTCTGCCTCTGGTCTTCCTCAGCCGCTACTAGATGAACAGGAGTCAGCCCTTGGCTGCTGAACTATGCTGCAGTTCTAGAAAACATCCTTCACATCTTGTACACCTCCACTGGCTGCTTTCCAGGACTCAGCAACCGAACCCAAGATAAAAGTAGTGCTCCAATAAACCATAGGTATAAAACCAGTACTCTAGCAAAATTTCTGGAACCTTCAGTCACTCCCCACTATGTCTCGGATGTGGCAGGTAACTGTATTGTCACCAAAGTGTCCTTGAAGCACAGCCACAAAAGAGCTTTTGGGAGGATTCAGTGCAGAGCAGAAGGCAGGTCTTGGCCTAGAACAAGAATTAACTAAAGACACCTCAAGCTCACACAGGAATGTTTCCTGGCATTGCATGCTGCAAAATGCCTGGAGTGCTGGAAAACTTTCAGAAAGATCCCTTCCCCACTGCCATGGGACAGGGGTGCTCCTGCAGCCACCGTCTGCTGTCAGTCTCACCCACATCTCCAGGGATGTGATCTCCAGGGCAGCACCAGCCAGCAGGGATGAGCAGTGGTACTGCAGGAAGCTGTTTGCTCCAGGGACTCTTACACACCAGCAGAGCCAGCCCATCCCATGTGAACACACCTGCACGTGGGAGGTGTCACAGCAGCCTCCTGGAGAGGCAGCAGCATCTGCTTCCCTGGCAGCTTCCTGTCATGCCTGTCTACAAATCACCCAGCCCCTCACTGGGGTTTAGCCCACGGCTGCTTGAGCACTAAAAAGGAAAACACTGTGAAAGCAAGATCACCATCCTCAATGTGTGTTATTATTTACATTCCTGTTAGCCCCAAAAGGGCTTCAACTGGGCTTTACACCCATCAGTCCCCATGCCCCAGAGTGAAGGCTGTTAGGAAGTTGGGAAACACAGGGAGAAGAGGTCTCTGGGAGCACTCAAATGAGAATCCAGGTTCCCCATTTCCAGACTAATACCCTGCCCAGTAGCACCCTGTCCATTTTCAAGAGTACTGACCCAAATACATAAACGAAGCAAGCATGTGTTATTTCCAAGTATGAATGGCATGGATTCCCCTGGGCTCCATGTTTCTTGGAATTATTTGAACTGGAAACCAATCAGCCTGTATTCGCTATTGATTTATTTTCTAAAAATCTCTCATCCCTAAAGTAACAGTGCCTTTCCATGTCTCAGCCTGCTGTTTAGTGACACAGTAATCTAAAAGTTATTGATCACTTGGGTCTCTACAGCCATAATATATCTTTCTAAGTGCCTTCATGTAGGACTATTTGCAACACAAGTACTATAAACGGCAGGGCTGCTAATAAAGATATTCAAGGAGATAGTAACACTTGTGTTGTAACACAGCATGGACAAAGGCCAGTGGAGGCCAGCATCAAAAGGGAACAAGTATGGTCATTATTAGAGAAATTGCATCTCTCTTTGAACACCAGATAGGCCACAAGCAAATTTTAGTCTAAACAGGAATCCAAGCCTGGACATGGACTGGTCAAGCTACTCCCTACCCGAGCAGTGGAGTATCACTGCTGGAGACACCAAGATGGTCTCATTCTGCTGCAGCAGTTCTACTTGACTTCAGTTCACCTGTAGTTCCCAACATCCTGCAGAACTTCTGCTTTTTTACAATAGCCATCAGGGTCAGTGCACCCCAGGACACAGAATCTGGAGCAAGGAAGGCCTGAACACATCATGGGGGACAGATGCAGCAGAAGCACCAGGCACTCCAGCTCCTACTGCCTTCAAGCGATATTGTCAGCTGCCCTTTTTTCCACGTACCTCAACAATCATCAGCATGAGAGTCCCAACTGATCTGAAGCCAGACAGCACAGCAGCTTTCCAGTGGACCTGCCTCAGTGCCATGCAGAAGGAGACCGTGTTATTTAGATCAGGTTCTGTTTCAGTAGAAATGTCAATAAGTACATCACATTCAGTCAGGAACAAGGTCTCCAGGGAGGACACTCTAGTACATTATCCCAGCTGAGACATTCTGTGAGCTACAGATTAAAACAAGAAACACATTTCCAAACACAGAGATAAGGTGTCTGCAAATCAATAGCTATCAGCATGTGCCACTTTACCCAGGCAACCCACAGAGAACAGTGCCTTCCCAGTCCCCTCCAAAGGGAGCCAAGTTATGCTTATTTTACATGGCACAACTCAGCCCTGCAGCCTGGACTCTGTCCCACATGGCAGTGCTGTCTTCATGACCAAAATAGAATTTTCCCCCCCCATAAAATGAAATCAATCATGGGAACATGACAGCTCTCCCTGAGACTGCCAGGCAGTGAGCCTGCAGTCAGCCGTGCTCAGGAACGTGCTTCCAGAAGCAGCTTTCAGGAAACATTTGCAACCATTTAAATTTCCCACACAAGTAGTTTTGCACTTGTCAATTTACCTTATGCCACAGGTTTTTAATTTAGTTGTACGGGAAGAAACTTTATATGACTCAAATTTTATGTGTTAATGCCAGATGTGAACACAATAGCATGTGTTCCCTCTCTGCCCGCTGCACTTCTTGGGAAAGGATGCTGTAATGCTGCAGCTCCAAATACTCACACAATCAACAGAACACTTGCCCCTCTTCTTCACTGCTTCCCCCAGTGCCCTGGGGAATTCCAACTGGCAAGACAATCTGCTCACGAATACTTCCCAGCCTTCTGAGCACAAAATATCCCTGGATGCAAAAGGATTAAAGACAAAAATTTGATTTGCTAATTACGAAAGATAATAAGGAAAGTGCTGAATACCACGCACTGTCCATTGCAACATGAGAATGCATTCCAGCTGCTTCCATGTACAGAGAGGGTGGAGATTATTGATCCAAAAAGCTTTTAAATTAATGAAGGTGCCAGAGTTTTTTCTACTACATAGACCTGAGATGGACAAACACAGAAAGATGTGACTTCTTTTGATTATCATTGTTCTGCTTTAAAACTAGGAACTCTTTTGGACATTTTACTGTTGAGTTTTGGGTTGGTTTTTTTTTTTTTCCTGAAGTGTAATATTTTTGCAACTCTTACCAGTTATTAAAGTGTAACTCAATACATGATACACATGTTTTTCCTCCTGGACTTCCCGCACTCTTACAAAGGTATCTCTGAGGACAAGGCATACAACTCCGAATTCCATGCTATAAGGCATAAAAAACAAGCATTACCTGTTAATGGCATCAAAGAGTTTGCATTTGTTCAAAAATGAACGATATTTTCCTGTTAGAATCACTGCCCAAACATTGCTGTCATGGGGCACAGCCATCTTCCCCCAAAGCTTGGGGCCAGAGGAGATGGCCAGGCATGAGCTCTGCCTTGCCCAAGCTCAACTCTCATTTTCATCTTGATCCCTTAAGGAAAAACTGCCTCTGCACATTCAAGAGAAGGAAGGTGTGTCCTGGGGACAGCCAGGGCAGGTGAACACGGAGAGATGTCCATCTCTTCTGGCCTCACTCTGTGTCTGTCACTGGGCACAAAACACTGCCTCAACCTCCAACTTCAAACTCTGCAAACTAATTCATTTCTGAGTCCATCCTATTTGGGACACCTGCCCAACTGGGAAGCACATGTGTTTGCCCCAACCAGCCTGTTTTGAGCACTTGCTCAGCATTATAACCCTCAGCAAAGCAGGGGGAGAAGGGGCCCAGGGCAGCTCAGCATGGCAGTGCAGAAGCCACCATGGGGCCCATTTCAGTTTGATTTGTTGCGGCACCCTAGATGCAAGATGAAATCTGAGCGATGAAATCTGAGCAATTTCTTGCTTCTCTTCTTTCTGGACAGTTATTAACACTATAAAGAAGGCTGAACAGTGGGGCTTCCCAACTCCATTATTATCAAGGCCTATTTCAAAGGCAGTGGCTGAAATGCCCAGTGCTGCCTTTGTTGATCCTGGGCTCAGGTCTCCATGTTCACTTCTGTCAAACCGAGAGGCTGAGCAAATAAAACACAAGCTTTCTCTGGAGGGGTGGAGGAGGGGGAGACAAGGACGATCACTGCCTCAGCCTCTGTGCCCATAATGTTCACTCCACTCTCAAATTCCTCATGTAAAACCAGGGGGCAGAAAAGCCACAGCAGTGCCAGCTCTCCTGCCTGAAGCCCTGCACCTGCCCTTCTGGGCACCACTGTGGAGCCGAGCCATGGGCTGGGCTGTAAGGGGACGCTGCAGCCTGACCAGTCTGCCATCAACCCTTCTGATCACACAGAAATACAAAACACACGGGCTCTTTATTTTCCACCTGCAAGGAGGGGTTATTTGTCCCCAAGACCCGTGACAAGCTTATTAGAGACCGTTTCAATTCGAATCAACTTGTCAAGAAAAGAAAGTGGAGAAAATGCATTAATTAAACAGCTTTACTCATGCAGAAAAGCTGCCAGCATGAGCATTTTAAATTACCTGGGCACACCTAGCGGATTTGCATTCCCTTGGCACAGCTTTGCTCTGGTCCACAAAGCAGCATCCAGTCCATACTTCCATCTGAGCAAGGAACAAAAGGGACTGACAGCCCAGCACCACCTTCCCTGCTTGGGGGCTAGTGCCCTTCCCAAGGGATTTTGTGTCAGTTTATGCAGAAACCTTGCTCCTGCTAGGTGCAGGGACAGGAAGTTTGGATTCTTCTATAAAACTAAAGACTAAGGCAAAAAGAGGCCTTCTAGAAACAAAGGAGGTGGAGCAGTGCCAGCAGGGGGGTAACTGCATGCCATTGTTAAATATTAACATAAAATAAAGTAGTAGAAATGGATGTCCATCAACAGAATTAGAAGGAACTAAGAGTTTAAGAACAAAAGGTTTGCTTATTTAAATTACAGGAGATGAAAAACAACTGGGAACGCAATTTACAGCACAAAGTAAAAAACTACAAAACTGCTAAATGTAATTATATTTCAAAGTACGTTTCCCCCTATATTTTAGACTAAACACGTACAATTATTTTCACTAAAATAAAACTAATGACACTGTAGCCTTTAGATGTTCCTTTCCTCCCCTCAATCACTTTCATACTCAGTTCATCCCTTTATATGAACCAGAGTTTGATTCCCTCATCCAAATAGAGGTCGGCCTTTCAGATAGAAGATTAAAGCTTGAAGAAAACCACTATGAGCAGATCTTTATTTTTAAAAATTACCTCTTAGTCTTAAATTCATGGACCTTCGATTGTGCTTCCATATTTATTTTTATCACTTCTCTGCACAAAGATGAGTGGAAAAGAGCTGACTAATTAACTTCACTATTTGTCACATTTGATTTGTACATTTAGTCATGGCAGGGATGTCTAAGAGTAAAAATATTTAAAGGTATTCAAAAGTTTAAGGTTTTGGATGTTTTTACCCTGCTTGGGAAAAAGCAACAGTGCCGAAGGCCCAGCATTAAGGTGATACCTGCATCAAGGTCTGGCTTTGCAAAACCACCCTTAATTGCACTTTCTGGCAAACACGTTCTCCATGAGAAAAACCTCCCTTCAGTTGAGGCACTGGGCTGTTCTCCTCTGCTTCTGCAGAGCTGCTGCTCGGTTCCAGCGGGCTCAGGAGCAGGAGGCTCCGTCTCAGTGGGCATCTCAGTCCTGTCTGTTCATGGCATTTGGAATTTCAGATGTTTCTAGCACTGACCCGCACGCACGCACGACTGGACCCTGACCTGCAGAGCTGCCTCTGAAGCTGCCCCATGTGATCAGACTCTTTATTCAGCAGGTCAAATTCAGCATAACAAAAGGTTTGTGGCCATCCAGACGAAGTGCATCACTAATGATCGCTGCTAAAGGCCAGGTAGCACTCAAAAATTAAACCTGAGAGGGTTTCAGAAAAATTAAAATGCTGGCAAAACCAACTTTGTCTCACTATTAACTTTTCCAACAGGAAAAAAGTTCAGGACCTTAACCAAACAACAACACATTACATTTCTTAAAGTTTCCTACCTCCTGGTAAAATTTTCATACTTTAAATATATTTAAGAGCCAAATGAACCCTTTTTGTCTTAGTAAAAATTAAATCTATTTCTTTCAAAATATAATGTCTTGCAACTCCTTGCTGTGACAAATTTTTCCTGGTTTAGGTCACTCAAAAAAAAAAATTACTGTTTCAGATGCCAAATAATTGCCAAATGAAATAATAAAAACTGTTACTTTGGCAGATCTTTTTAAAGCTAAGAACATATTTCAAGTGTACAGTGCTGCAGCAAGCCATTAGTTTTGATTCACCCCAAAAAATTACCAATTCATCAAAAATTCACTAAAAAAAGTACCAGCCCCTGGTAATCAGCTATAAAAAACACATCACATATAAATTAGTTTATGTTCTTCTGACAACAGCCTGTACCAGATGTTTCAGAGAAAGACACAAGAAGGGTTGAAGTAGACAGATGTGAGATAATCTGCCTCCCACCGTGGGTGTTTTCCTAATCCCTTAAAGCAGAAGCAGAAATTGAGTATCTTTCCAGAAACATTGCAGCAGTTCCTATTTGCATTAGCTGTTATTAAAGACAAAGCTAGCAATGACAGCTTTTATAAGCTTTGTTTTCAGCTACTTATACCTTTGCAAAAGCTTGGACAACTTTTCAGGCCAGGTACATTTTGGATTCAATTTTTGCATTCTCTTTTAATAGGTTCTGCAAGAAATATTAATGTACTTTTAAGAAAACGACTTGAGGAATATACATCATTCCACAGGCATTACAACAAACTCTTGCTGATTGCCTGAAGGCACAGATAGCTTCTGAACAGAGTTGTCCCATACACTTCAGCAGAGGAATTTTGCTGGGGACAGGGATTTCACTGTGCCTTTTACGCATTTAAAATAAAGAAAAAGAAAAGAAGAAGAAAAAAAATCACATTTGGCCAGGCTGTAAATCTTTGGGAAGATAGAATCAGCACCATTCTCTTAAAACACTGTTCACTGGGCAGACTCCAGCCTCCCTCAAGAGGGGCTGAGCTGGATGTTCTCCTCCCCTGCTCCCTAAAGCAGCAGGCAGAGGAGCCAAGGCTTGGGATGTCACCGCTCCCAAGATCCTGCTGCTTCTGGTACCAGCACAACATGACCAGGCTGCAGAAAACAGACAGTGCTCTTGCAGAGCTGTATCTGCAAGACAACACATCAGGAAGGAGCACTGAGCCAGGTGCAGATGAGGAGCTGTTGGGGGCCAGGATATCACCTGTGGAGAGCTGCAGCATGGACCTCATCAGAGAGATGCAAGCAGCAGCTGGAAGAGCCACCATGACATGATGAAGTTCCCAAAGGTGACAGAATGGGCTGAGTTGGAAGGGATCTTGAAGATGATCTCATTGCAGCCCCCTGGCATGGGCAGAGACACCTTCCAATGGCTCAGGCTGCTCAGAGCCCCTGCAGCTGGCCTGGAGCAGCCCCAGGGATGGGACACCCAGCACAGCGACAGAAGCACGCACAGGGCTCGCCACTGAAACACCCAGCACAGAAGAAAGCACAGGGCAGCACTGGCACAGCAAAAAACCTGCAAAACCCAGGAGAGAGGCCATGCTCACAGAGCCAGAGAGTGCAGTGAGACCACTCTGCTTCAGGGACTGAAATGGAAACACAGCTTCCTCCAGCACCAAAATATATCACGTTCCCAGAAGGTCTCAGTCCTCCACAAGGCAGATCACAACACAAAGGCATTTACTGTCGCAAGAGACATCGAAGGAAACAGACGCAGGCTCCTTAGAAAGTGGTCGTGGGTTCTCCCTTTATTGTGGGATGACCTCCTCTTTTATACAGAATGTCAGAGGCCAATTGGATTGGTAACACAAAAGGTAAACTTTCCTACCAATTGGTCATCCCAGAGGGACATCAGAAGAAGGTCCCTCCTATAAGAAAGAATGTAAACATTCTTATATTTACAAAACATTGTTCTTCTGTTTACCAGAAGAAAGCTTGGGAAAGAACCCTTCTTAATATCAAAACAACCAGGCATGAAACTCAGGACTACAATTTACCTGTATTTCTATTTGTCCTATTTCAATTACGGGAAACACACATCAAACCTGTCAGGGAGCTGAAGTCTTCCTAACCAAGTTGCAATATTTGGATGCAAATACCTGGACCAAAAAGTAGATCTCTGAGAAAGAAAGCTCAATCATCTAAAAACTGATGCAGTGCCCTGTGTAGAGATCTTATTTATACACACGTTTTTGACTGGCTTAACACAATGTGCCATCTTAATTGGTTCAGCCTACAAAAAGCTAAGTGCTAAACAAACACCAGTTTTGTTTAAAGTAAGTCTTATTCCAGCCTATTTTAACCAGATTAGGAACAGATTAAATTTAAGAACTTTGTTGAATGACCTCACACTGTCTTACAGTTTGAAAGTGGAAATACACACGCAGAAAATCCACAAGCAAAACAGATTTTGCCACTGACATCTTTTGGTAAAGGCCAGATGTTCAGATGCTGAAGTATTTGCACCCGCAAAAACTAAAGTCACCTCCTAAACTTTAACTGCAAGCAAGATGAGAACAACATAAAGTGATGCAAAAACAGTTATTAGTGTCCTGATTTAAAAAAAAAAAAAAAAAAAAAAAAAAAAAAAAAAAAAAAAAAAAAAAAAAAAAAAAAAAAAAAAAAAAAAAA
>VZUI01083285.1:0-35849 GCA_013401135.1 Cettia cetti
GCCGAACGCCAATGAGGGAATGCTTTGTATTGTAAACTATGTGAAACTGTATAAAAACAGCCATCTTACGACTAATAGAGGAGAACGCATGATAACCATATTGGTGACGACTGCGTTACTCAGTGTCTCCTCAAGTTTTAGTGAGGAACTTCCCCTTTCAGATGAGGGCAGGTGTCTCAGACACAGGTGGTGCAGGGAACTCTCCTCTTGCCAGGGAAGTGTGAACTTGATGAAGAGGACAAGCAAACAGGGGAAAACTGCTTCTCTCCTTTTCTTCCTACCGACACACAGACTCTCCAACACAGTGGGCATTTCACTTTGCAATTATGAGGTTTCCCCAGGCTTCCACAGACAGCATCCAGGAATTCATAATCTAAATCTTTCCTCCTCCCAGGTTTACTTAGAAACTGTAAATTGAAGCATCCCCAAGGAAAGAACTGAACTCAAGGCTACTTTAGTCCAAGAAAAAGAAAGGAACACCAGAAATTTCCCCACAAGCAGTTCTGTTCACATTGCTAAGACAGGACAGACTGATTTACCCATCACACTAGAAGTGAAACTTGAACATAATTATGGGAGCTGAGTATTGGGATAAGGAGGTTGGCTTGAAGGGGCAGAGATCCCATGGGGCAATGCATGCCCAGAGGCAGTGTTTTAACCAGAATGGTTAATCTACCCTATGTATGGATCTCTTTCCAAATTCATGAAATGATCTAATTCACATCTTTGTGGAATAAAGTTCTTCATCTCTAACAACATAGATCAAATACTGAGAGTAAAATATATGATTCATATTTACTTCAGAACTCCTGTCCTGTGATCAGAAACTAGAAATAGGGCAATAGAGGGCAGCAGCTCAGCTCTTTTCTCCCTTTCAATTCCTTACTAACTTTGGAGCTCTTTTGCCAGACCTGATTGAAAATATAATTAGTAATTATCTGGCAGCAGACAACTCCTGCATCATAGGAAAGGCTAAGAAGATACAGATCACCATGAAGCCCCCACAGGAAAAGTTTCTCCTAACCAGAAGAATTTTCAACTGTCTAGAAACTGAAGAGTAATTGATGTGACCTATGCAGACCAGCCCTAGTGAACCTACACATCACCGCCTCTGTGATGAAAACATAAAAAAGAAATATTCCATAAAGTGGTCTCTCCAGCCTGCCTATTTTTACTCACAATTTCAAAGTCACTTGGCAATAATTAGATGAGCCATAGAAATCAGCTATGGAACATACCAACTTTTACATAAATTTAATCACCACACCATAACCAATGCAGAATTACATGATTGTTATACTCTGGTTCTGCAAGGCTGAAGTAGTGTGGTTTCATCTACTACTACAGGGAGACTGTTCCATCCTCACTAAATGTCAGTATGATAAGCTAGCTTGGACATTTGCTGAACGTTTCTGACAAGGAGCAAATAACAAAAAGAGATGCAATAACTGTAAAATACAAACTTGTGAATGCAATAAATGCTGATATTAAGTGAAATCACACAGGCTAAAGGATATGAAGGTACTGATCCACAGGATGGGTCTAGTTAGGAAACAAAGGATCATGATCTAATTGACACAGAGAAACCTCATAAAGTTGTGATCTGATGTACGAAGGAAACTGTAGATACTGGAGAAGATACAACTCAGCAGTTGTCTAAAACGGCTGCTAATGGCAGAAAGGCTTGAGTCCAACAGGCCATTCAAGAAATACATGATGAGAAAGGCAGTCTGGGACATTCAGCTGGGACAAGCTTTTTATCATCATGCTGAATAAGTGAGAAAAGCCAGCAGTCACTACTGTGACTATTAAGAAAAAAGTAAGCCTCGTGAAAGGATTCTTCTGGACAGCCAAAAGAATCAAATATTTTCTACACTGGATTTTAAAAATAGACATTCCCAAATAGAGGCAAATCTGAAGAACTGCAAAAACTATTTCAGGCAGGACAAAGCTTGAAATGATGGGGTTTGGCTTATGCAATGTCCCAGCAATATCTGAAGGCATAATACTGAGAATATTACATGTTATATTGCACACTGGTGGAATTGAATAAAGATAGGTATTTACAAAAGATATCTTGTTATAAGATCATGGATTAAAAATGGCTCATAGAAGTGCAGTTTCTCCTAAAATGAGTTGATTTCCCTCACAAGGAATATATATGCAGATGGATACTACCTTGGCCACACAATCAGAACAGAATGAAGAACTGGATGAATAAGACAAATTAAGCCAAATTCCAAGGTGATTTGAATATGAGTAAAGTTATTTGAGCTGTTGAGGTTAAATCTCCTGGAAGAAAAACACTGTGAATATTAAACCCCTGAATTATAACAAACAGTTTAAATTTATGTCTTTCTGACTGTTGGTCAAGACCAGGCAACATTCATGTATGTACTCTGTCTCTTGGGTTTCTGTGTTTATATGCCTGAAACTTGTGCCTCACCCCTTAACCTGATGGTTGTAGGTGCTTTGATCATCTTGCTGGTGTATAGCCGGTGAAAAAGTGGAGTGGCAAAGTGCTGACATACATGCCATAAGCTGCCCAGCCAGGTATGTCCCCAGAGAGTGGCTGGGCTTGTGATATTCCGTGTACCAGAAAATAAAGGCTCAAGAGATCTCTACAGGCGTTAGCTCTGGGTTGGAAGACATCCATATGATGAAGTAGCTGAAGCAACAGAAGCTTCTTCAATCATAGGATGGTGTCACCCTGCAAATTGCAGATCCTTGTGGACAGAGGGGCTTTGCTGGATTTCATTCTGTGAAAATTTGTCCTTTTGGTAGAAAAGACAACAGGAAAAAGAGAAAGGAAGGAGAAAAAAGTAGGCAGTGAAGTACCAGCCTAAGATGTACTGATGGCATGGTTTGAGAAAAACTGAAGGAGAGCAAAGGGAGGTACAAATGTCTATGTGTTTCTGAGTTAACTGTTGACTGAAAAGAACCCAAAATTCATGGTCTAGTCTGAATATGTTTTTGTCTTCTTGTGCCAGGAAAACAGAATTCAGTACAGATTTTGAATAAACAGGCTGCACGACATTTTTTAGTTATGATCAGTTTGGCTGACTGCTCTTCTAGCAAAAATAGCATGCAGGGTCATAAGCTTTTCCCATCTATTTATGGATAAAAAGTGATAGTACAATTTTAAGGACTATCATTAAGAACCTGCTACTAGAAACCCCAAGGCTGCAGAGGCAGATCGCACTCTGCTGCAGGCTGTACAAACACAGCAGAGGCATTGTAGAAGGGCTTAAATCTATACATACAACAGCCAGAACATGAGAGTGAATTCTCTACCTCCAGCTCAAGTATTCTTCTGTCAAACTATTATTCATGCTGTGTCCATTAAACCAGGATGAACAATGGCTCTCACTGCTTGGTGATCACATATTAAAAATATCAGTGGACAGTTTTTAAATTGCCCTAAGCTCCAGCCCTTAGTCATCTCTCTGCTATGTGATAGATACTTTGCTCTTTTTTATCTATTTCTACGAGTCAACCCCTCCCGCATCTTCTTCATTCTTCTCTCTTCTGAGCTCCTGCCAGTATTTTTCTGGTACTGAAGCATCCAGTGCAGTTTTGAATTCTGGGATCAAATTAAGGTGTCACAGCCTTGTATCAGAAACTGGCTGGGCTTTGAAAATTGGTTTAAAGCTTGATATGTGGGTGGGATGCAGACATCTGAGGCTTCAAATTCTGTCCCAGACACTGTGTTGCCTCAAACAGGGAATTTAAGGTACTCTGAGTCTCAAGGTATCTTCATTCTGATACAGCACAGGACAAATCTGAGTGCCTTGCTTGAACTGGGCTCACTGCCTGTCTCTTTGCTGCCTGATACTGTCCTCAGGACAAGACCTCACCTTGGCTCCAGAGCTTCAATATAGTCAGCATTTCAGTAGTGCAGCAGTCTCTTATTTTGTGATTTTTGGCCAGACACGTGGAGTGAATCTTGGTCACATTCAGACTAGCAGCATAGATCAGAGATGTGGAGGTATAGCATGGACTATTCGATGCAAAGCGCAGCAGAGCTACCAACCAGCAATGCAGATGGCAAGGTCATGGGGGTGCTTAACCCCCTCTGATGCTGATGCTGATGCTGACACTGCACATCACAGTGCAGACACAGTCTCTGTCTCCCAGCTATAAAATAAGGGCACACAATTCCTCTCTATCTCACAAGTCTGTCATTAGGATAAAGTGGGTGGCTGACTCAGAGCTGCCTGCAAACTACTAGTGTGAAAGTCAAGCCTGTAACCACACTTGCTGTTTGTGTCTGACCTATCACTTCTTACTCTCAGGGCAAAGGAAAGGCTCAAGCAGCCTGAGTCCCCAAAATGACTGGAGATTGGAGGTGGTGTCTTTCCTAGCCTTCCTGTACAGATAGAATGTGCTCAGACATCTCTTAATTAAGTGGGGAAGGCTAGCAAGCCGATGGATTTGAATTTAGATACTGGTGAAGTGCCTGTGACATCCCCAGAGGGCACATTAAATTAACCAAATAGACTAAGGATTCAGTAAGCTAATGAAGAGAGAAACAAGTGAGAGAGATAAGGAAGATGGAAGAGGTGAGGATGAGAGAGAGAGAAGCAGACAGAAAGTAGAGACTGGGCAAAAAAGAAAAACAGTGGGATGAATGACCAGGGAGGAGGAAAAGGGAGGCATTGAAAAGAGCAGAGAGCAAAATACATGGGGACAGAGAGAAAGCAATTAAGTACAGGCTAAGGAAGTAAAAGATGCTGCAAGATCCTGAGGCTTTTTCCAAAGTTATGCTGGGACCATCTATGCTGCAGTCTGAGGTCCAAATTGCTCAGTCTCTGCCTCCACTAAGTTGCATCAGCTGCTTTGCAAGGCCATAACTGCCAGCAGGACTTAGCAGTCCATGTTGCCCACCTTGTGCCCTGAGGTACTTTACCTGTTCGTGGTGCTCAATGCCCATGCTGATGGTGTTCACTAGGATTGCAATCATGATCCCACGGTTGAAATACTTGCTGTCCACAATCACTCGAAGCTTGACCCTCACTTCTCGCCACATGTCATGGCAGAACTTCAGCCGTCCTCCTTCTTCTACCTCCTTCAGTGCTGAGGCACTCTGGTAGTCTTGGCTGCCCTCTCCCTCTCCTTCACTGGTTCCTCCATCCTCCTGGTATGATCCAGTACTATCCAGGACTAAGAGCCTTCTGGATGCTTCATGCTCTTCCCTGTGGCATCGGGGGCAGTTGGTGGGATCAGAGGTTGCTATCACAGCAATGGGCTGGACTAAGCCCTGAGAAGGGCAGCCAAGAGAGTTGTGCTGCTGGCAAAGCCCTGGAAAGAGAAATGATGCTTCTTAAAGAAGGAGGATATGAAAAAGACATTCAAAGTGGACACCTGTTTGGCTTCTGGGTATTTAGATAGGGTAACTGGGCTTTTTAGCTGTGAGGATGATTAAATGCTGCCATATCACCTCAAGGGCAGCAATAGAAGTTGTTGCCATTGGGGCCCTATGCTGACAGGCTGTGTCTCCAAAACACACAGTACTGTTCAGCTTGCTTGTGATTAGGCTGAATAGGATTCACATCCATCAGAGAAAGAACTGCTTTGTCTCATGCAGAAATCATAGCTTTGGACTCACTAGCTTGTGTTAAGTGGGACCTGAGGGGAAAAATTGTCACAAGAGCAGTTCTCGGCCTGAACTGCTACAAGTGGGGTCTGAGAACCCTCAAGCTGAACTGAACTCTCTAAATTAGAGAAAATACATTAGCAAAGCAATCCAAGAAGCCAGAAGAGGTAACACAGGAACTCTTCCTCCTGATAGTGTGCACTATGAATAAGAATAGATCCCCTGTCTTCAGTGAAAAATCTAAATTTGTGTTCCTTGATCCTCCATTTTGGCCTGGAAGATTAAATGGACACTCAGGGAAATGAAGAAATTATTTAATAAACACAGTGCATGAAACCTGCAGAAACTTTTCTCCCAGCAAGTAAAGAAAATGAAACTTTGAGTATGCAAGACACGCTGAAGGAAAATCTGGCTTTTTGCTTGTTAAAGGAGCATAACTTGGGAAAAGCATCAGCAGGCAGTTATTACTAACTCTATAAAACCATTTTTACAGTGATTTTTTCCAGCCAGGAACCCAATTTAAATGATATTTTATGTCTAATTTTACGCAACAGCATATGCTGCTGTCAAGAGAAATTGTCTCCGTTGTCCTTGCATATCAACTAGACTTCTTCAGCATCACTCCTTAGGTTCAGGCAACACCTTATTGCAATTCAACTCTCTGCCTCTCTCTTGAGGTAAAGAAGCAACTTGCTTTGGGAGGAGAGCTCTGGGGGACCTGTTGTGCCACCAGGTCCAATCCTTTGCCCCACTTTGTTATATCCTCTAATTCTTCTCTCTCCCAAACTGCTACCTGGCTATACCAGACATGCAGCCCATTGCAAGCCTCAGTGTCTTTATCTCTTTATGGTCTCTGGATTATCCATGTTCCCTCCAGGCCAGCCCTGTTTCATTCTCATTCTTGCCAGTCACCCCCACCTTGCTGGTCTGGTGTGCTGGCCATGGTGCCATACTCAATGGCCAATGTTAATTCTAATTCTGTGCTTTATAGGCACAGGTCCTTTGGAAAGCTGGCACATGGGGATGCTCCCATTTACTCTCACATTTCCACCACTGGCATTTCCAGCTTTACCCATGCAGCCCTTACTGTAGTGCCTCTGTCTTTTCCTATTCATGCTGGGTTTGGCATCGCCGGGCTCCTGAACGTGGCCATGGCGCCAGCTCTGCACGCTGTTGTATAGCCCAAGGGTGCGGCGCTTGGCCTTGCGCAGGATGTGGCAGATGTACTGGAAGATCTCCTCGTAGCAGTCTCCTGGCTCCATGTAGCTGGCAACGGTGCTGGAAGAGAGGTACCGGACCCTTTGCTCCTGCATCAGCTGGTGCTCCCGCTGCTTGGTCTCTGAGAACTGTGTGGCGATGACCACTAGGCACAGGTTGATCATGAAGAAGGAGCCCACCTAGCAGCAAAGGAGAAGAAGGGGCCAATGTCAGCATGAAAAAGAATATGTGGGAGCAAGAATATAAGAAGAGAGAGGAGGGGAAAGTGACTGGAGGCAGACAGAGGAGTGGGAATCAGTCTGCACATGGAGAAGAGGTTTCAGAGAAAGCCAGGAGAGCATGAGCTTGTTTTTGAGAGCTCACTCAACATAATTTCCATGCAGAATTTAAAGCTATGCATTGAAATTCAGGAAATAGGTCCAACCTTTGGCAGGTTTTGGGACCCTTAGAAAATCACTTATAAGTTACATACAAAGGGTTTGATGAAAACTGGACTCTTTCCCCCCCCCCTCTTCTTTGTGTTAAATAGAAGGCAGGAGACAGAGAACCAATTTGGTTGATTTCTCCCCTGCTTATTAATTTACCGCTGGAAAAATAATGCACTGCCATTTATAGTCTTCACCTCTTGGAAGAAATGTCAGTATTTTTGGATCATTTTAATGACATACCAGTATACTTGGGGCATATAATTGATTTCTATTATATGTATCTTAATTCTCCTTATAGGAAGATGGGACTTTCCTGAAATAAGTGAGCTTTCGAAATCAAAAAGGATTTTACGAAGTCAAACAACTTTTAGAAGGACATGTAATTGTCTGGTCAAGCCATGTTTCCTTATTTTCTATTCTTCTGATACAAGACATCTCATATTAGCTCTTCTTTAACTTGTCCTCTGGCCTACATAGGCTTCTCATTTCAATAAAAAACTGTAAAAAACACAGTCCCAATTTCTTAGGAAAAAAAAACAAAAACAACCAACCCAAGTTCCCCCTCTTCTCCATACAGAAGCTGAAACGTCTTCCAGGCTTAATTTACAACTTGTATGTTCCCTTTAAACCTCAGTTTTCCTATTTATAAAATGGAGCAAGGATATCTTTGTGCTGAGAGTTCTGGAGGCAAAATAAACTCCATGTTACATATAATGAAATTAGAAATTAATTTCCACTAGGAGATTTATCCATAGATAGATAGAGGATAAATCCTGGGCTTCAATATGATGAAAATTTCATACATAAGAGGCCTGGTAACTACATTCAAAATAATTTTCAAAAGCTGTGACACCTTGATTGGTGCCTACTCTCTGCAGAGTTGTGTCTACAGGGCACTGATAAAATGCAGGGCCTAAACTCTGAACAAGGACTATGCATTTGCAGTGCTCTGAAACAGACTCTATGGGGCAGCCTCGGGAGGAGATGAAGCACCAGATCAAGATTTCTGCTTCCCTTGGACCTGGGAGCATCCCTGCTAAGGGGAATCCTGGCACCAGTTTCTCCTGTATGAACCCATGCAGAACCCAGTCTCACCTCACTGTCTCTCCTTTGCAAGCAAACAGCTCTGACAGAGAGCAGGATTCAGTCCTACCCTTGTCTTCACATGTCTCTTCTCCTGCAAAGCCTTTCCAGCAAAGGGGACAGAGCAGGAAAAGGTGGTGATAACCTGACTCCAGTGCTTATGAATGGAAAAAAGGTCTATTTCAGCAAGTACCTCAGAGCTTGTTTTATCTATCCAAGCAGCCTTTCCCTCAGTTCATAGCCCTTACTGCCTCCCTGACCAGCTTGCCCTTGTGGGTGACCCTTTCTCTTGCACACAGGTGCCGTTTGTCCAAAGGAGAAGTGTCCGTGCTAGCATCTCCAATAACCCTTTGAAACATGAAGCTCTTTCCAACCAGATTCAACATAAGGACAATAAAGTATCTCAAAATAAAGGGCTTTTTTTCTCCCTGTCCTCCTCTCAGCCCTCTTCAAAGCTGTTCTAATTCTGTTTTCCTTCATCACAGAACCCTTCTCTCTCCTTCCCCCATATTTCAGCCTATTTTCCCTTCAGCTTCTGCATGCAGCCTTGAAAATAAAAATAATGCCTCATTCAGATTCCTTTGCCTTCACCCAACATTTTCCCTAGTCTTGATGTCTTGCATGTTTTATTTTAACTTATGAGCGTATTACTGGGAATCCAAATTCTTCTCTGATGCACTCTCCTCAGCAGCATGATACTCACTTGGGCTTTCCTTTTTGGTTATATCCCTCAGCTGGCACTGAGTGAGACAGGGCAAGGAGATGGACATCAGCTGCATAAGCATTTCTATAACACTACTTGTGACACTGCCCTGTACTTTGCAACTTCCCACAACTCCTATAAAACAAGCAATGAGGGCTTGCAATGTCTTCTGTCTAGGCCACAAGAGGAAGAGCTGAGGGCTGAGCTGCCCTCACCAGGACTGCACTGTCGACCTAGGGTTCATTCTGGAGTAGGGCAGAGGTTCACATCACTGAGCTCTGTCCTCACTGGCACCATTTGCTGCCATCTCCCACCAGAAAAAGTGGGGGAGTGAGAGCACTGGATATGGCAACTACTCCCCAGTCCTTATCCTTTTAGCTAGGAATATCAAACACAAAGCAAATTAGCTTGGTTAATTCTTCAAACCACAGGCAAATTCATAAACTCTCAGGCTCTGCTGGATTGGAACTGCCTCCCAGCTAGGAGAAGAACAGGAAGGGTCCCAGAAGGCTCCTAATTGAGTGATTCATCTCAGCTAGCTGAGCAGAGAGATGGAAAGTGTCAGACATGGAGTCAAAGCATTTGAGAGAAGCAGATGGAGACCCTTGATTCTGAGTACCAACACAGGGTCCCATTCAGCCATGAGACTGAGCTGGGCTTTGATAAAGCAGATCCTGGCCTCATTCAGCCCAAGGTTCAAGCCCTATCTATGCAATATCTAACCAAATCTGACTAGTGCTGCAGATCCTGATTTGTCAATTACTTTTACTGCTTATACCTGGATATCCAGCTTGTCCACACCTGTAAGCACAGAGTGCTTCAAGAAGCCTCTGAGTGCTGCAATGCAGGTGCCAGTTTCATAGTTCAGAAAAGCTTGCTCTAGTCAAGGAGCCATAGCAGTGGCCAGGTAGCTGGAGAGGTGTCACAGAGACAGTTGAACCTCAAGCAAGAAAACCCAAGCAAAACACTGACCCAAGAACAGGGAGCAATCCTTGCTTCATATCACATCTATGATCTCTGGTCAAGGGGGAAGCATTTAAAAATCTGCTGAACATAAAATGCTTTTCCCAGGTTGTTCTACAAGGCCACTCAGAGTGCCACAGTCAGTCAACACCTTTCCCCTCAGAGAAGCACATCTATGCAGGATTTCTAACTGTGCTGGGAGTATATCCAGGGGGTGGAGCCTTCTTCCTGCCATATGAGCAGTAGCAGATAATGCCCTTATGTAGGTGTTTGCAGATACCATTGCAGGAAAGAAGTCATGAATGAAAGAACCGCTCCAGAGAGAAGCTGCAGAGATTCAGCCCCAGAAAAGTAAGTCTGAGCCAAGGCTAGAATGTGTGTGGAAAAACAAAGAGTCAGAGCTTAAAATATGACTGTCAGAACAATCCTGCTTAGAAAGCCAGGCCTTCCAAGAGGAGAAAGAGGGAAGGAAAAGGTTGGAAGGACTGTACTTCATTAGACTTAAAGAGGGATCATCATTTCCATATGAAGATTCAGACAGAAAATGCAGCCAAATGATAGCAAGTTTGCACTGTGGCATTGCTATGTGCTGCAAAAGATGCATCACATGCCAAGAAGGTAGCAGGAAGGCTAAATACTTCCTTGGCTTAATTCCACCAAAGGTAAAGAAAATATTCCACCTAGCAAATAACTCCTCTGTTCTCAGCAGTCCCCAAAATAACCTGAGATTCATGTTCTCCTGTGTTTGTCAGAAATAAACCTAATATGGCTTCTGCAAATGAGGAGGGAGTATCTAGAAATGTCAATGACACTCTGCAGTAACGTCTCAGTTGGAGTGTTTAATTGAGGGGTTTCACTGCCTGCAAATTCAGAGGCAAAGTTTGAATCACTGTGAATCCACATGACATGAGCCAGCACTAGAAGGATACTTAGGAACCAAAAATATGCTGACAGAATTTATATAGTTTGAAATGTGGGGGGAAGGTCAGTTTCTGGAACTGGTCTACAAAAGTGGTTAAACACTGACCCCGCACAGTCCTTCCTGGCTCTAGGAGAGACGGGGCTGTGGGATAAGGAGTATGGTTGGTGTCTAACTGCATATTCTACAAATTGGGGGGTCCTGACCATGCTGCTCAAAGTCAAAATGTAGGTGGGCACTAAATATCTATTGCGTTGTGGGGTATATGAACAAAATTAATGGGAAATTATTATTTTCTGAACTCACAAAAAGCAGTGGATATTCAGTTCACCCTTGAGAACAGAGCATGTGGAAACTCCCACCGCCCCCCCTCCCCATCACCCCATCCTGTGCAATCACATCTCTGCACTGTCTCTTTGGGACTCTCCAGCATCAAAGTAAAAGAAACATTCCTTAAGGTATATTCAACCTCTGCTGTCCAGGTTCATGCTTCAACCCACAGGGAGTACTTCATATTTCTGTTTTTCTCTCCTTGTCTTTTCCTTGTGGGAATAGAAGGCCCTAAGGCAGGGTGAAATCAAGGATATAGTAAGTTGTCTTACCTGAACAGACCAATAGGTTTGGGGTTTTTTTGGGCCACCCTCTGTATGTACAGGCAGCAGAATTTCTCAGAGAAATGAATTAAAATCTGCTTTATCACAAGTCATTGCATGCCAACTTGAATTTAAACTAGATACTGTACTAGGACAGTCTGTTAGTGTTACTGGGTGACTGCTTCTAGAGATCCTACTTCTTGAAGGGCATAACCCCATAGGATGAGTGTTGGATGAAGACTGGAGTCCTGGCCAGGTCCATTCATCAGCCCATCACAATGCGCGTAGGTCTTCGATTAACACGCTGAGGTCCTTCCTCAGTGACCTGAAACTAAATTGCATCTACCACATACAGATTTTATACTTCCCATAATTCATCCTATGTCTATTTCACTCTTGAATTTGGTCCCCCAGGCGAGCAATGTGCAAGAGCCTTCATAAAAACAAAATCCTTCCTGGTTAAAAACAGGATATTCCCTCCAAGTATATGCACTTATGCAAGGGAAGTTGGAGGAATGGGGAGGCAATGGCTCAGCTTTCATCCCAGGTGCTGATAATGAATATCCTTGCAGAAAACCAACCTTCAAACTTCATTTGTATAAATCCACAGGGCTTATAAAATGCTTATTAAGTTCTCATTGCTGACACGCTTCTCTCTTTCCATCCTACCATCCACAAGGGATCTCACACAGCCAGTTTATTTTGGACTGCTGACACTTTTGGAGCAGTAGCTCCTTTTTATTCATGGTGAGGAAGTAATTCAGCATGACAGATCCTGAATCTAACAAAATGTGAGTCTGAGACTCTGAACCTGATAAATTCAGGTGCTGCCAAAAGCTCCTCATTCAAAATGGCTCAAAAATTACTCAAGAGCTTAAAATGTACAGAGACCAAGGAGAGCAGAGAAAGAATTGGCTTTTAAGCCAGCTGTTATGGGGAATTTACTTTGCAAGAAGATCTGCCAGTGAGAATATTACTCTACACTGGGCATATATAACTTTAAAAATCAATCGTAAGTATATTTTTAAGTGAAAGCTAACAACTTGGCTGACAACTATATATGAAATCATGCCTCAGACTTAGTGAAAATCAACTAGCTGTATTTCTGAGATTCCTAGAAGTTTGCTTCCCCAGTATCTATGTTGATCTAAGACCTGGTTTTTGTCAGCTCTTAGCTTGCATTGCTGATATTCAGCAAACCTTATACTTACGATTATCAACAAGATAAAGTAGATAAAATTGTAGAAGGAATGGGCATCCATCACATAGTACATGATCTCCACCCACCCTTCCAGTGTGATCACCTGCAAAGACAAACAAGAGAAACAGGAGGGGTACTCCAGAGTTCACTCCTCAGTG
This sequence comes from Cettia cetti, assembly GCA_013401135.1. Classification (NCBI taxonomy): domain Eukaryota; kingdom Metazoa; phylum Chordata; class Aves; order Passeriformes; family Sylviidae; genus Cettia; species Cettia cetti. The sequence goes on from VZUI01083285.1 coordinate 12,863, forward strand.
TATAACTAGCAGATGCTGGCAGGATGGTTGTAACCCAAGAGAGATGAGAAACAATAATTCATTTTAACAAAGCCAAATTTCCATTTTTGGAAATCAGCATGATATTGCTTGGTGACACTGGCATACTGTCAAAGCCTGTGAGATCATTCTAGTCCACAGCAGGAATATTTCATTAAAATAGTTCATTTCCCTGGATCACAGCGGGGAAAAACCCGCAGCAGACTGGACACTGCTTACAGCCGGAGGAAAAGAAAAAAGGCATGGATTTTAATTCCCATCTGCAACATGTGCTGGGAATTACCAAAAAAAACAAAAACAAAAAAAAAACCCAAAAAAAAACCAAACGGATTCCTTTACTATAGTTGTCTGGACTGGAGGGGAAACTGGTACAGGTCAGCCTGAGGAGCAGAGCTTATTCAGCAAGCGTATTTGTGTGTGTGTGCTGTCTCCCTTACCAAGGGAGTTACCAGGTCCTTTATTTTGCATCTCTATCACAACCTGCAGAAACTACCACTGTAGCCCAGAAGGACTGAGTTTGAAAAACAGAAAAATAAGCTTGAGCCTTGTAAGGAGGCTAACTCAGACTTACCTGAAATATCACAATCCAGGCATACCCAATGTTGTCAAAGTTGATGGCACCCTTGTGTGGGTTTGCATTGCCGGTGCGGCACACATTGTAGTACTGGTTCCAATTCACACACATGCCACTGATATTGAACTCTTGCCGGACTGAATTGTAATAATAATAATCATCCTTGTCCAAACAACACTCATGGCCTCGTTCCTTTAGTGGGGGTATTTCGTGACAGCCCATAATTCCATTGTCTCCTGACAGCGAGCAGATAAAGGGCATCTCATCATCTTCCTCTGGTTGGTAATAAGGGGGTAGGACAATGTCACCTTGTCTGCAAAAGAACCCAAAGTCAAATTTCCTGTGACAAAGAGTTTCCTATCTATCAGTGATACTGGTGGAGCTGGGAGCCCCTATTCTGACATAGGACCTGCATTGGGTATGGGATTTCTGGGTTCATTGACTCAGAAGGGAGGAATGATAGGACTCCTGAAAACCAGTGAATTTTTAGGGTGAGTTCCCAGACTTCAGAGCTTTTCCTGCCATCAGATCATCCCAAGTCAAGTTACACAATCTGCTTACAAGGAGATGGAAAAAAGCTGGATTGAAGAGATTTGAAGTCCGATCACTCTCCCCATTAACATCAAAGCTAAATCAGATACAATGACATTAAGGAAGTTCATCAGGTTTACTGTTTATATATCTAACTGTTGATGGACATGTTTTATAACATTTGGTAGTGAACCTTCTGTACTTCTGAAAAAAATCCAGTTCATGCATAATGAATGTTACACAGATAAGCCTTAAAATTTGGAAATGGAAAGATAAAATTGACTTAACCTTAACTTTGACTCCTCCTTGACAGCTGGCATTATGGGTGCAATGTTTTATGACAAGTTCATGTCTTTTTTCCAAATAATGCAAGCACCTTCCAAATGCATGAATAATTAAAATCATCTATGCTTGCCTAGCTGGAGATGAGCTAATATCAAAAAAGTGAAAGGTGGAGATTAAAAAAAAAAAAAGGATTAAATTTTATCTCATGTATTCCTTGCAGTGCTACACTGCACAACTTTCACGTTGTGCAAATGCAGACTTTTTCACTAAGTGTCATTGGAAGAGGACAGGTGTTGATGAAAAAGAAAAAGGCAGTCTCTGTTAACTAAGCAGGGCTAAACTACAAAGGTATGTTATTCCTCATCATTGGTGCATGGGCACCTTCAGAACTGATTTCCCCAGTAACGGTCAGCCAAATATTTTCTGGTATCTGTCATTTTGAAGGCTGTGGCCCCAATTCATTTCCCAGTTACATCAACACCGCATTGATGTAATTACACTCATTAAAGAAGTGCTACTCCTGATTTACCTAAAAGGACAATCATCCTAAACATTAGTTTTTCCCCAAGGAATAAATAAACACAGAAATGCCCTGCTTTAAGCAGCTCCTACTCTGCAACTCCAATGCTGTTCTACACATTTTATTTTCACACTTTTTTTTCCAATTTGAGGTGCTCTAAAGCTTCAGAACTGTTTAATCAGTTCAAAATGATCTACAAGTTCTAGGTTTTCTTTAAGTAGTCTACACTGATATCATGCCTGGGATTAGCATACAGTTATAAAAAAACATTTGAAAGCCTGAGATCTACTAAAGCCAGAAAGTCAACAGGAGGAGCTGTGCCCTGAAACTGGGTAATCAGAGAATTCATGGCAGGCAGGAACTTTTGCACCCCACTGCCTGTGGGAGGAGTAAAGCTGTGCTCAGCAGACTTGCCCCTGAACCCTCAAATTAACCTCAGACACCTGCAATTGATCCCTGTGTGGCTTCAGGCTCTCTTTGCCAGAACTGTGCCCATGTTTTTTGTCCCATTCAAACATTTGTTCTTTGCTTTCAGATGCTCTCACTTCTACCAACCCAGCTGTGGGACACCTCTCCCACCAGCCCTCTGTCCCTCCCCCATGGCACTGGCCATATGCAATTACACTCCTGAAGTTTTCTAGTAATTTCTCAGTGTCCCTCCAAAGGTAATGCACTACTGTTGAAACAGCTCCATTTTGGAGATACCAAATATATTCCTGGATGCATCAGGCAACACTATGGCTTTCTGTAAGACTCCAGCGAATGTTGTTTTCTGAAGAGGGAGCAGGTTGAGGAGAAAGACAGCATGTTGCAGAGTTTCCATTCTTTCTGAAAGAAACTTCTTTCTGATGTTCTGTAGGAACATCATCCTGTATTACTGGGCATGGCTGGAGGGGGCAGCCATGCGAATCTGTGCCTTGATCAAATCCAAATGCTTGTGAAGACAGAAAAAAACAACTGTCTTTGTCCACCCTCCCTTTCCACTGCAAGATGTGACCAACACCCACACACTGTCACCTCAAGCTGGAAGTAAGTGATACACAGAGAGCCTAGCAGAAGACATGAGCAGGCAGACAGAAAGAGAAACATCCACAGAAGAAAGGAAGGAGATGTTCAATCCCAGTCACTCACACTGTGAAGTTCTCCTCCATGAAGCAGCGGTTGCGGAGCAGCCCAGCCCACAGCTGCACCCCAATGATGCCAAAGATGAAGAAGACAAAGAAGCAGAGAAGAAGGACGTTCCCCAGCATGGGCAAGGTGTCCAGGAGCAGGTTCACAAGGATGCGCATGCCTGCAGGAGGAGAAGATAACCAGAAGAAGCAGGTGTGGGACACAGGGATAGAGATAGGGAGAGAGGAAGGGAAGGAGAAGAAAAGGAAAGAAGTTTACAAGACAAGCATTAAAAAAAGAAAAAAAAGCCCCATGAAAATAAAAGCAGAGTGTCAGAAATTAACTACTGTCCAAACCAGGCCAGATTTATGGTTATTGCCCTTTCTTATCTTAACCTCTACTGACAGGCAGCCAATAGAGCTGCTGTGATGCTGTGATCTCTTAACCTTAGACCTCCATCTGCAGAAGAAAAGAAAAGAGAATGAAACTTTTGGTGTCCTCAGCTATCTGACTCACATCCCTCTTTCCCACTTCCCTGCAGAAGAACAACAGAGTGACAACTGTCCCAAAGGGGCATGTCAGCTCCACAGCCCCATTATCAAATGGCTCAGTCTGAAAGTCATCCCAGTACAGCAACTGCATCCTGCAGCTTGTGAGACCTGCACAGACAGACCAAGGCCAGTCTGCCAGTGGGATGAATCTTTCCAGAATATATAAACTGGCATGGATAATTGGGTTTTCTTCAGTGACAGCAAGATCAAGAGACAGTAATGAAAACCACAATTTCCTCCCCTGGCTAGTCTTCATGCCCAAATGGGGCTGGAGCACACAAGTAGCAGGCACAGCTCAAAATGCTTTCAGCACAAATCTCTGCCCAGTGCAAACGTTTCCAAAAAAAATTTTTTTTTACTCCCTAATTACCTAATAAATTATTCCTGTGGTTTTATTTTCCCCTTGGGCCTCTAGCTCACAGCCACGAGTAGGGGTAAACATAGTCTCATTTCTCCATGGAGCTAATGGCTTTTCCTCTGCTCTCCAGAGATAGTGAAAGTCTAGAAATTCTTCTGAGCATCACAGTACTGCCTTTATCCCTGTGCACACCTCACCAAGTTGTCCCTCCTTATCTCCATGGAAGTCCCTCCTCCAGGTACTCAGAGTGTTCCTTTACTGAAGATGTTCCATGTAGGGCAGAAAATAATTAGCTAATTAGATATTTATACGTAATTCATTTCTTCAGATGGCAGTGGAAGGGGAAAGAGGAGGGGAAGATAAGATTAGGATTCTCTGTCAGCTCTTTGAGGCACAAGATAATCCCCCTTGAGTACCCAGCACCAAATAATTACCACACAATAGTCTACATTGTGCTCTATGTCTATTCCCCAGACTATTCACCCCACAGAGAGGGGAAGGAAGTGGCACCTGTGGAGGGGTAGGCAGGCATGGAATTCACAAACAGTGAAGGAAGAGGGAGAAGTGTGCCTGCTGTGGAACAGCAGACTGGTTTAGATTAGTAGAGAATGCTTTGGAGACGGAGCAGGGTGGAAGAAACAGGAGTGGTATTTACACATAAGTGATGTGTAGGAAGGAGAAGACGCTTATTGGTGCCTACATAGGATATTGAAGGATGAGGGATAATGGCACTAGCTCTAAGATCAGGTTGTGGAGCAGTAGTTAAGCCCTGCTGCCCGTCCAGCTGTGTCACCAGTTACCACATAAGGCTTCTAGACGAGTACATCAGTAACTCGGCCGTGCAGGGACACAGCTACAGCCACTCACTGGGGATCACAGTTGTGCCCTGAGTCACTGACACCTCTCTTACCTCCCAGCACATTATGTACAACAGCACAGCCTGCTGTTGACCTGCTGGGCCCTGGAGAAAAAATCTGGACAGCACTGGGTCTTCAAGACTGTGCACCCTCACTGTAATACTGTGTATTCCCAGCATTAATGTTGTGTCACAGAATGATCTCAGTAGTTCCCATAAACTCTCCTGGTTAGTACATTAAGGAGATCCAAGTGACATGGAAAGCTGTGCCACTAATGCTGCAGGAGGGGGTGATGTTTTTCAGATCAATTAATGCTAGCTACATTTCAGAGCTGGGTAATGGGAGAGATGAAGCTGCCCTTACATTGAAATACAGAAAAGGCAAAACAGACATTCCCACCAGAGTTTTACAGACAGCATGCTTGTTGGATTAGAATTTGCAAAAATTGAATTTGTCTATGTTCCAAGAGAAAGCAAGTGTGCAAAACTCATCTGCTTTTTTATTGGAAACATGCTGCCTGCCCATACATTCTCCATCCTGACTCTCAGAGGGATTATGGATGGTACAAGATGATGCTCTCCACAGTTCAAAGATCATAGCTATTGCCCTCATGTGCCTTTGGGGTACATGGGACCGTGACCCAAGAACTGGCAGGTGGCCCCACCACATCACAAAGAATTTCAGCATTAACAGGTTATAAGGCCAAATAAAACCCTTTTTTTTTTTTTTTTAAATTTCGCAGTTAGCCAGATTCATCTTTCTCTTCCCATTGATGTTGACTGTGGATATGAGATTGGCTCTTCAAAAGCAGTAACACCGAATCTACACCCATCCAAATGTTCAAACATCAGTTGCAATTACAGGAGAAAGAGGGAGAAAGGCTGAACAGCCTAAGGATAACAGGTGATGATTTACCATAGAAGCTGGTGGCCAAAATAATGAGGGCTCTAAAGTGACTGCCCAACAGCGGACATGGGAAGTGCAGCTTTGGGAGTATTCTGTTTTGTGGAACTGGGATGACTCCCTTTTCCAAAGCGCCCTTGCTGGACAAGCTGCTATCCACAGCAACTCCTGTGCATCTTGAATGACAAATTCTGAGAGGTGCTGAAAAGCCCATTCTACGTCAAAATCCTGCTGTTCCTTCCTTTTCACCTTCTGCCTCTACTGGCTGCTCAGCCACTTTTGCTCTGCCTCCAACTCCTCTCTGCCTCTGTGCTACTCCTCAGCTTATATGCACACTTTTCCTGGCCTCCCTCCCCACTGTTGCCTTTCCCCACATCTCCATTTGTCCTTTACCATTGGCAGAGCAGAAGCCATGCTGGCTCACAGTAAGGAGGGAATATGAAATGGACAGTGACCTTTTCTGAAGCATCCTTTGTGAAAAAGGAAATGCTGCTCAAGAAGAGAAAGAAAGAGAGGCTGGGCAGTCTGGAGGAAAAGCAAGGAGGGAGAGGATTGATGAAACAACATTCAGCAACCAAACAGCCTTCCAGGACATCAATATGAAAAGGTTTTGCTCTTAAAGGGAAACAAAAGCGAGAAACATAAAATATTCATGAGTGCCAGGTGTGGGCTTGGAAAAGACTTTTCTCCACTCACTCGGACCAGGAGACCAGGGGAAGCGAGGAAATAAAATGGCCTTGTCTGTGGGCATCCAAGGAAGGAAACTATGCTCACATAACGGTTCCCTGCTGCTCACCCATGCCCTTGAGCAAGGGGTAGAGAAGGGTGCTCGATGGCACCTTGAAAACCCGGCTGCTTCTGATAAGATAAACCGCAGGAGCAACGCCACAGGTACATTCACCACTCAAACACAGCAGGAGATGGGGGAAGGTATGTCACAGGGATGAGAAATGGTGGGAAGGTGAGAGAAGTGCCCAGAAGTGACCATCAGAAGAAAGCACAGGGATGAGCAGTCTCTAAGCTCCCTCCGTGCTTCGGCAGAAGTAAGTCGTCTGTCTCACCCTGTGGCACCCAGAGGCCCTTCCTGACAAATTCAGCAGACTCTACAATGACCCTAGCTCCCTCCAGACACTTGCCATCAACCCTGATTAGTCTGGCTATCGCAGCTGAGTGGACTCGTCTGCCGTACCCGCCTCGGGGAGAGCGCGGCGGCGGCGCGGGGCCGAACGGGCGGGGCAGGGCTGGGCAGGAGGCGAGCCCCGGGCACCCGAGCCCGCTGTACGGGGCAAGTGTGCCCGGGACCGCCACCGCCGCCCTTGCTCAGCAACGCTGTCACTTCGCCCTCTCTCCGCCTGCTTCCTCCCAAACGCCAGGGCAGCTGAGCTGATTCACTCCCTGGTGGTAATCACTCTGTGATACAAACGGGGGGCAGGCTTAGGAGGGGGTGAGAAACCCTGTTCTTTCTGTTTTCTTGTATCTCACTCACCTCTGAGGCTTTAAATCCTCCCCAGCTATAGAATGAAGGACAAAGCCAATGCATGTCAAGTCAAAAGGAGATAGCTTTGAGTTTGAGGCAATCGTTACCTCGCTTGGGGTAAAGCAGATGGAGGAGAACATAGTTCTCAGCACCCATCTCACCTGCATCGCAGACCAAGCTACCAGTTATCATTTTAACTGGAACAAAACCAAATCTCCCTCCCATAAGCTCTTGTGACTGAAGCTGGCAGGACATTTTGCAGAATGCAGAAAATGAAGTGTCATTATGTCCCTCAGCCTGCTTGTCTAAGAGTGCCTTCTTTCCTTCCTCCGCTGCCCCAGGACACATGGCAGTCCATCCAGCTAGCATGTGGTTGGCAGGATTTTTCTGTGCATGCTCCTTTATGGAAATTTTCAGAACTGAGGAACCATTCCAGCAGATAGATTGTGCAGAAAGTACACATGGCATGGACCTTTTTTTTATTATTATTTTGCAGCCAATCCCTATAGTAAAACAAGCTCAGTTTGTATGCATCGTGCAAGCTAGTGCTCCAACTTGTGGCTGTCCTCACTGATCTCCTGCTGACCCGAGGCTTAGCTGTCATTTCACACACTGCATTCATAAGCATCAGCTCAAACTTAGGCCAAATGACTACCAAGAGATACTGATCAGCTGTGGGTCCAACAGCAGACACAGTGCCAAGCTGACTGATACTATAACCCACAGCTTCCCTCATCATGCAGATCTTTTCTCTTTGATGCATTCCTCCTAACTGAGTCCTCTTCTACAAACAACATGTGCAAGCTAAAGGAGTTCAGTTGGAAGAGCCAGTGTGCGGCTCCAGGTGCTTTGTCCTCAAGGTGCAAAGCCAGCCTCACACGCATTGCAAACCATCACCGCCTGCTTTGCACCAAGGCAAGAGAGAAAGCAGTCCGGATGGATGGCCAGACCCAAATTAAATTAACTCTGTGGAAAGACAGGTCCAGTTGACAGTATGAGGTACTGAGAGACCTTAAGCCAGTTCTGCTGCTAAGGAAAAACTGCCCCAGACACACTGGCCTCATTTAGAGAAAAGCAAAGTCTTCCCATCAATCTATTTGTCAGGTTCTGGGTGTGTTAGCAAAATACATTTAGAGCTGGGAGTTTAGCACTTGCAGATGGTCAGCATGATCCATAGCTCAGGAGCAATGATCAGTTCCTTCCCAGATACCCACTCTCGCCTTACTGACAAGCAAAGCCTTTTAGCATCCCTGACTGGCTCAGACACCTCATCCTACAGCCTGTTGATGACATAACCTCAAATTATCTTTGTCACTTGCCAGAGTAACCACAGAAAATATCAAAACATGACATTTCCAGCACTTGTAAAGCTTCAGCCAGTACAGAGAGCTGTTGCTCATTTTCTCAGTAGCATGGGCATACCAAGCCTCATCCTCAAACAATGACTTCCCTTAAAATAGTCAAGTTTAAACATTAAGTTCCCCTAGTCCTTACCTTCAAGGTACTTCTCAGCTTAAGTCTGAGGTAGCCAAAAGCGAGACTAAAACTTCAGAAAAAAACCTTGTTAGCCAGAGCTTTACCCTGCTGGAGCAACAGAGCTTTCCAGAGTAGTTTTAGAGTACACTCATGTAAGAGAAAAAATCTCTCTTTAAGTTTGCTCCAAGGGTCTAGAAACAATTCCCTTGGGATCCAAAGACTAACACAGACTTCATCTCTTTTCAGTCAGAGAGCAAGACACAGACCAGGTCAGGTCATGAGCATGAAAAAGAAAAGTAAAAAGAGAGGAAAAATACACTACTTAAAATATTTCCCAACAGATGTTCATCTAAAACAACCACCAAAAGGAGAGTGCAAATGAAACCAGAGATAAGCTGTTTTACTTGGCAAGGAAGAGGAGCAAATAAACACACAGGCACTGCAGATCTCACAGAGCTCACACAGCGCACAGTGCTCAGCAGGCTGCCAAAGGGGGCTCAAGTGGTGCTGCCAGGTGATGTAAAGAAGCAAGCTCAGTCGGGAAGCCTCTAATTGCAGACCTGACCCCACGGTTGCAGCGGTGTCAAGAAAGAGCAAAATCCAGAGCATTTACCTTGATACCTAAATGCTGACATTTCTGGAAAAAGAGCAGCCACAGTCCAAGCTTTTTTGTCATCCAAAAAGGAGACACCCAAGCTCCGTAGCAGGCTGCACCTTATAATGGATACTGTAAGCCCTTCTAAGGTTCACAGATAACTACAGAAAACTCCTCCTACACAAGCAGTCACATTCAGAATGTGCTACCATAGCATGATTGGTGGCCACTTAATCCGTGGCACGAGCAGAAATGGATGCAGGAAAAGGTCCCAGTCAGTAGCACCCTTCTTGCCATTATGCCCTTGCAAGCTTTGGACTGTTAAGCAATGTTGTCTTGGAGAGTGATGACAGATGTCAGATTATTTCTTAGAGAGGTGTCTCTCTCTAGGGGATTTCTGTCATTCTGTACTTTTTTGTAATACTGAACATCTAATAAGCAACACCTACTACCACCTGCTACAGTAGTTCATTCACTGATCATCTCATTTTTTCCCCCATTTATCACTGCAGTGATGACTGCATTCACTTTCAGTGAAGAGTCTATTAAAAACAGACAGTGCCAGCTTTTCTTTCAGAATTGCAGGAGCCACCCAACACCAGGGACAAAAGTCAACTCCAGTGCTGTGGTTGCGAGCCACTTGCTTCCATTCTATAAATATCCTTAAGTTCTTTACACATCTCTAGTGCTAAGTGGGACAGAATAATGCAAAATATTATGTAAAACAACATTAATGCAACTTCTGGGTAAGATTTAACAGGGCTAATTTCTTCTTGCTGTCACTAGCATGAATCATGTTTCTTTCTACTGCAGGCAATGACATGACATTACGTGAAATGAGTGTCAACAGAAGAATTGGTCCCAAAATACAAAAAGATAGAGAAATTTAGGTTATGATTGTAAATTGCCTTGCCCACACACACAAAGTTTAATTTGCGTTAGTGTAATATGACAGTATCATTCACCCCATAATACACTGTCATTATTGCTCACATTTCCACAGTGTCCATTGCTTGATAGGTCCCATGGGACAGACTTTGCAAAACAGCTCAGCTCCCATTTAGGCAGCAAAATACAAGGCTGGGCATTTGTGAGCGCTGTGTACACTGGAGCCTGAGCTTGTTTGAACAGGCAGCAGAATTATCACAATGGGACCTGTGAGGTACATTTTTAAAAATACTGACTCTGCAGGTTCCCCTATAGGAGAAGGGAGAAATAAAGACTCCATTAAAGGTCTTTCTATGATGGGTTTCTCTAATGTTTTGGTTTGGTTTTTTCCAGACTTGCTTTACTTCCAGTAATACAAATTCTGAAGTGCTTCTACAGACTCTTGTGATTTTTTTCATCAGTCTTGGGATGCACTGCAGAAACCTTCAGGTGTGAAATCTTGTTGTGACCTGAAAATCTCAGATTACAGCCAAAAAATAAAGGAAAGAAGTTTTTATTCTGCACTACTATGGGTGGAAAGAAAAATATATGACTCACAGGTCTGAAGGTCTGAAAGCCATGGGAAAAATAAATATAATTTGTGATTGTTTTTCCTTTTCCTTTTTGAAATCTCATGGCTTTAAAGCCATCTGAAAAACCTACAAGCAGACAATTTGTGACTTTTGAATACTCACTAATAATAGTGAAATTAAGTGGACTGGTTCAGAGAAGGAAATATTACTTTCTCCCATGATCTGTGACCACAAAAAATAGAAACTAAGCAATGCATTGTACAAAACAAAGCATTTCAAGGCCTCTATTTCCTGCATTTCAGTATTTCCCAACTCCTTGCCATGATGCTACATTAACAAAGGAATATAATTTTCATTATGCTTTGAGGTTTTTCTCCAAAATTTACTTTGATTATCCAGTTAAACTCCTGGCAATACACTGCACACTTGGAATCCACGTGAAAAACAGCACTGAAATCAGAACAAGGAAATAAAATTGGAGCCTGTCTCCAGTGACTGAAGACTTAAATTAAGTACAGGAAAAATTGTTTACTGTGAGTTGTGAGGCACTGGAACACCCAGAGAAGCTGTGGATACCTCATCCTTGGAAGTGTTCAAGGCACAGGCTGAACGAGGCTCTGAGGAGCCTGCTCTAGTGAGAAGGAGTCCCTGCCTACAGCTGGGAGATTGGAGCGAGATGATCTTTAAGATCCCTTCCAACCCAAACCATTCTAGGCTTCTACAAAGGCTTCCTCCAGCACTGCAAAATGTGGGTCTGGTTACAGACCAGTTGGTTTGTTAAAAAGCTTCAGAGAAGCATTGATTTGCAAACCCATCCAGCATATTAGTGAGTCAATAGATCTTCTTCATACTATTCTTGGCTTTGTATCGGTTTTGATTTCCACCTCGCCACCTCTCTGCCTTATCCTACACACAGAGGAGCATCAGGCCTTCATGTGCTGTGCCTGGCAAACCCTACCACTTACCTCCTGTGCATTTCTCTTTCCAGCCCCCCCCATTCTTCTCTGTTCCCATCTCTATTGATCTTCATTCTGCTCTGCTTCCCTTCACATGGTTTCCCTTTATCCTGAGCATGTCTATCTAATTTAGGGCTTGACTGACTTGATAAAGAGCTGCACATACAGGATAGTGCAGCTCTGAGTAAAATTCTATCCATGATCTGTGCCTCTCTTGGAGGAAAAGCATCCTTTAATGGCATGCTCCTGGCATAAATCACATTGATTGATTCAGTGCTTTGCTCCATTTGATTGAGAAAGGAGGACATAGGCTGAACTTGACCCAATTGGCCAAGTCCATTTCCTGTCAGCTTTTCTCCATCCTTTCCCTGCCCACCTGTCTGGGACAGAGCCTACAGAAAGCTGGCTGCTTCACTTTACATTTCAGTCACACAGCCTGATCAGGGAATGAACATGGCTTTGTGACCACTTAACTTTTTTGTATGGGTACTGCAAGAGAGCATCACTCCTGTGCCCTTACTAACCTGCTCAGGCTGTATGCTGATAAATCTGTGTGTATACACATTTGCACAAATTAAGTGTGGTTTGTTTGTCACTGAGGTGTGATAATAAGTATTGACAGAGCACCTTATACAAAGAACTGTGAGTTGGGTAAATTTAAATATTTGGAAAAATTAACAGTATCTGAGTTTCAGCTATTGCTTCACAAATAAAGCTGAGATGGGGGGAAATGTGCTTCCAAAACAGTAATTTTGAAGAGTACATTTTTGAAAGGCAATCAGTGGTAGAAGAGAAGAAGCAAGACCTCTTGCAAAAACACTGAAGCATCTGAAGCAAATACCCCATGGGGGCACTTAGAAGAGGAACTTCATAATCTGTTTGCATTTCCAGCTACTAGGGCAGGACTGTGCCTGTCAAATGTGCTTGGTTTTTGTCTGATCTAGCTGTAAATGGGACTGCTTTACAGACTAATATATCTCAGTCAGAAGCACATTTCACACATGCTCATCAGTGAAATTAGTTCTTCAAAAACACATTTAGAGAAGTAAATGTCATCACTTTTCCCCCATGGCAAGTGCAAGGTTCATAGCCATCTTACTCTGTTTTAGGCACTGTTACAGTGCCAAGAACAGGTAAATTGGTGTGGAATACGGATTTAAAGCAGCCATATAGAGATTAAACATCTGCTTTTCCCATTTCAACACTCAGATGGTTCAGATTATTTTTATATTAGTGCTTTGGTCTAGTGAGATGACAGCAGAGCTAAGAGTTAGGAGATGTCAATTGTATTCCTGAGTCTGCTGGTGACACTGAGTCCCACTAACCTGGTGTGAAGCATAAGAAAGATTAAAAATAACAAACCATGGTTTATATCTTTGGGATCTATACAAGAAAAGGAGAAAACTTCAGTCTATTTGGACCCATGGAGCTACTATAACTACAATCATTAGGAGAAATGGAACTAGACCACAATTTTTATACACAGCACTTGTACTAAGGGGAAAAAAAGCTATTTGAAATAAAAACAATACAATAGTTATTAAAGTATTTAGCAAAAAGAAAAGGAGGACAAGAAGAGAGTAAAGCATTCTTATATTAGAATGGCATGGTTAAGGATTCCTGATTTTTTGACTTTTTTGTCAGGACCCAGTATGGGAAAAAACATTAAATGAAACAAACCATCTAAAATTAGGCAGCATAAAGCTGTATTAAAATGGATGGGAAAAGATTATTTTTGTTCTGACTAAAAAACCCCCACATCTAGAAAAAGCAGAACTTCCCAAAAATCTGAAATTTTATTTCCCGTACACCAAGTAATAAGCACATAATGTTATTTTTCTAATACCTATAACTCCACATAAATATTACTGTACTTACAGATGGAGTATTAGCATATATACACTTTCTACTCAGTAAAGTTGCTTTGCAACAGATTCCTTCACTTCTATACAGTGTACTCAGCTGAAGAAATCTGCTTCCAAATGATGAATCAGCTACTAATCTGTAAGTGGAAACTGGAAGACATCAAACATAATGCAAGGGTTCTTTGCATAAGGCAAATGGAACAAGAGTAAAATGAAGAAACATTTCCTTCTTCAATGTCAAAGAAACTTAATAAGAGCAAGAAATTCAAATTATCAGAAATTATCACAGATTCACTGCTCAAAAGCAGGCAAAAATAAAACAAAACCAGCCTCTCCCCCCAAACCTTGTGCCTTGCCTTGAGAAGGAGCAACAAAAAAAGAGCCAGCACAAAGAGGAATATTTCACCCAGCAACCTGCCACACAATCACAAAAGGATAACAACAAATGGATATGGAATTTCTCTCCAAGACCAAGACACAGACATGCCTAGAGTAGAAAGCGATTACCTCTGACCGACACCTGGAGTGTATTTTTTTACTCTTTTACACTTATTCAGTGACCAGCAGGGCTTGTCACACCAGCTCATTGCCATGGAATTGAATCACATGGCAATAAAATCAGAGAAATCTCTGATTTTTCATTTCCTGCATTTTCAAACATGACCCCAAAAGGTGGAGTTCCTGGGGTTGTAGTCAGGAATGCAAGAGATAAGAGGTAATGTTAATGAAGGTGTGATTACATATTACAAGACCAGAGTGCTTCATGTTTTCTTTAGCACACTCCACAGATGGCATGAGACTGGAGGAATGATCAGGCAGGACAGAACCCCAGACTGCTTCAGACAGGAAACCTGAAATGGTCAGTAAAACATCTTGCTGAGAACTGCAAGAAATGCAATCAATTGGTCATAACTGGTAGCTAAAGATCAGCTCTAATCCCAAAGGAGGTTTGAAATCTAGAAGTGTCTCCATCTGAGTTCTCAATGGTTTGGTTTGAAAGGAACATTGAAGACCTTTCAACCTCCCTTCCATGGACAAGAACACCTTCCACCAGTCCAGTTCCCCAAAGCCCCATTCCAACCAACCTTGAACACACTTCCAGGGGTAGGGCATCCCTTGGCAAATCCCATTTTACTTCCTTTACAATACCACTTCCTATGGCAGTGAGTTTTACAGCCTAACTACAAACTGGGTAGAAACTGTCATTCTTAAAGGACATTTACCACATTTGGTTACAGTGATTGTCCCTTTCTTCTGTCATGATTCAGTGTCTTAGGTTGCAATGCAAGATGTAACCAAAAGTATGTATTCTATTATGTTAATACCAGATGGGGCAGTGTCCTTTATCTTTTCCACGACCCATCCTCTGCCCAGGGAGATATCTTATGTTAATGGGACATTAAGGCTCACTGCACGACTGATAAAATTACATCATCCCATTGTGAGATGCCCCATCCAGTGGGAGGAGCCAAGCATTCCTACCTGGATGAAATATGAGTGTCAGAATACCAAGGCAGCCTGTTTCCATTGGATTCCCAGAGGATGACAAGATCTATCTCATTACCACTGGACCTTCAGAGGAAAACTACACCCTTCTATAGGATCATTGCTTAAACAGAACCACATCTGTCACTCCAGGAGGACTTAATTGGACTGCTACCAACATCCTGACCAACAGGGTGTCAGGTTGTATCCTGACTCTGTCAGTGTTTTCTTTTTTTGTGTTTGCTTTTTTGTACTATTACATTTTTATTTTTAATATTCCTAGTAAAGAACTGTTATTCCTATTCCCATATCTTTGCCTGAAATCCCCTTAATTTCAAAACTATAATAATTCGAAGGAAGGGGGTTTACATTCTCCATTCCAAGGGAAGCTCCTGCCTTCCTTAGCAGACCCGTGTTTTTCCAAACCAAAACATTCAAAGAGAGTTTACATCCTTACATGCATCCTTTATACCATAGATAATGAGTGGTAAATAAAATTTGTGGTAAATAAAATTTGCCAACTCCTTGTGAGATATTGTTTCAAAGCCTCAGGAGTGTCACTGTGAGGAAGGGCTTTCAGTAGCATGTTAACGAATAAGTACACATAAGCAAAATTTAGACACATCTGATTTGGGAATTGGGGAATTTGAACTTCAGCCTTGCCTACCTGCCAAGAATATAAAATAAGTTTATTTAACTTTTTCCTCTGCCATGTTGTTACTGTTTCCTTAGAAATTCCTTCTGAATTTCCTCACTTCTAATTTTCTGTTATAACCTTTTATTTTTTTCCTTCATGTAGTACAAAATTTCTCTCAAACTTCTCCAGAAACTTCTCACAGAAGTATGTGGACTTTTCAAACACGGGCAGATTAGTAGAGTTCTTTGGACACTAAATAATCTGCCAGATGGACCACTTGAGCACTCTGCCACTCATGTTCTAATCAGTCAGGTTCCTAATAATTTTGTCCATTCTCCTGATAATAAACTGCCATTATTCAGTCCACACAGCCAGACTCCCCTGTGAAAATCAGTCCCTACTTGGGTGACTATGTGGAAGCCTTTGAAATGTCCAAGGTGAACACTGGGGCCCCTCTATCCCATCAGAGGCTTTTGAACTTGGCCAAATATCTGCCTTTGGGATTAATCACCCCCCCACTCCTTGCCTCTCCCCAGACATCTCACACTCACAGCCATGACCTCAATCTCCCTCTACCTCCTGCTGTCCTATTTCCCACTTTCTTTCATAGCACTTGCAACACCTCTAGCTTGGTATCACCAGTAAATCTCATTAATAGACTTTCCTCTTGCTTCAGATTAATAATGAAGAACTTTAAAAAGACATTAAAAAATATTTGTGGCCAAAGATCCTATTAATTTGTTTGTTGTAGCCCATTGGGTACCTTCTTCTAATGTAGCTCACTCCCATTTATCACAAGCCTTTGTTTACAGCCTCTTGTCTAGTTTTCAGCCCTCAAGTCAATGCTCCCTCTCCCAGGGAATCCTGTTTCTTTCTTTTGTTCTAATTCATGGCAGGATGTCTTTCTTCCAAAGCATTCTCTGCATATAACCACAGATCTGTGTAGCAAGAAAAAATACATAAATATTTAACCACAGGGTGGAAATTAAAACAGCATCAATTTCATACAGGTATATTTATACTGATGAAAAGACCAAACAGGCAGTGACAGGGCAGGGACAGCCAGGAGAAATTCAATGGCATCTGCTCTGCAAAGGCCAGGAAAGATGATGGAAAATATCTCTGGTGCCTCTGCATGGATGAAGCAGGTCCTTGGTGGGTCAGTTTTGATGTGGCTCACACTGTTCCTCACTGGAGCAGCTCTGGCTGTTACAGGAGATAAACAACAATAATAGAAAGCCTTAAATTTTGGCCAGGCAAGCTCTTCTCCTGACCACCTTTGCACAGCAATTAAAATGGCAGACACCTCTAAGAGTTGATTGAATATCATTCCAGATGTTTCTATTCATCTCCAAGGTTAAGTCTATCCTGATAACAGGGATCAGTCACTCAAAGTAGTCTTCGAGCACAAACTCTTCGAGCCTGATGAAGCAGGGAGGAAAGGAGGCTGCACAACATGAGGATGGTGCTGCTCTCACATAGCTGCCTATATCTTCCTGGAAGGGGTGAGCCTGCCATGTACAGCCTCCAGGCCACCCCGTGGAGAAAGGTCTTACCCTTATGACTTAAGTTTTAGCCTTCATATTTTCCAGATTCTGTACTCCATCAGTATATAACTCTGAACTTCATATAAAGTGTTTGCAAGTTCTCTTCACAGGTAGTTAGACAAAACAATCCTTTTCCAGCCCAAGAGCCAAGGACACCATTGCAGCTTCAGGCACAAAAAGTATAAACAATGGCAAATGGAGGAGAGTAATCTGGGAGGATGGGACTTCATAACCTGAAGCTGTAATTGGACAATTAACTCCAATATGTAAATGGACCAAAACTTATAAAAATGTGAAAAACTCGTGACCTGTCCTCCATCTTGCATGTAGCCTCGGCCAGGCTTTTGAACTGACCAAGATGTATCCTTTGAAGGTCTATTTAATAAACACTTACTTTATTCCTTGAACACTGTCTAGCCTCTGTTCTAGGTAGCCTGTCAGGGCATTAACCCCAGGATTAGGGCTGGCTCCCAGCCCTCCCCTCTCTGGAGATGAGCCAGAGAGATGGAGACAGACTGGGGGGGTTGTTTTGCTGACAGTGAATAGCCAAAAAGCTTCTCTTGAACCTCATCTTTATCATCCCATGATGGACCTGTTACATTCGTGGCTGTTTGCTCAGTGCACCAACCAGTGTCTCTTTTGCTTGGTCCCCTCCTGCCATGCTGGGTGCACAGGGCTGTACCTCAGTTTCTCTTTCACACCTTTCAGCACCTCCTGTTCAGGGCTATTGCTCAAAGATAAAAGTACATCCAAGAAGAGGGACAAGATCCTTTTACAGAAGGGCTTTGCTTGAAGCCAGAGTCTCTGAAATCCACCTTCACAGCATGTTCAAGAAATAGGTGACATCATGAAAATTACTTTGGCACAAGGGAAAGCATACAATGCAGAATAGGAGGTCAACTGTGCAAATTTTCTCAGGTCTGGAAAAGAAAAAGGAGCACCTGAGTTTGAGAGAAGAATTAGGAAAGCTCTGGCAAGATCTTAGACACTGCAGACAGCCTCATCAGGGAGATTATGGAGAACATCAAAGAGACTTCCTGCCATTCTGTAAGACTGCAAAGCTTACAGAAGAAATGCCTAAAGTCTCCCAGCTCTGACAAGTCCAGGCTCGGGAACAGCCCTAGCAGCCTCAGGCCTGGCTCATACACACAGCGTAGCTCACAGAGGAGATAGCTGGCACAAAAGAGAGAATACGAAACATAAGGTGAGGAGGAAAGAAAAATGAGTCAGTGTTATATTCCCCTAACCTGTAACAGCATGAAAATTTTTCAGATGAGCGGATCTTGAAGGTCTTGTGAAAACCTGAGCAAACTAATTCTCCCTGCTTCCCAAAGCTCATCCTTCTGCAGACCTCACACAC
The DNA here is from genome assembly GCA_013401135.1 of Cettia cetti. NCBI lineage: Eukaryota > Metazoa > Chordata > Aves > Passeriformes > Sylviidae > Cettia > Cettia cetti. The sequence continues at coordinate 31,428 of VZUI01083285.1, forward strand.
GGCCCTTTCTTGAGGCTACAGACATCATTAAACCTGTGACATCTTTCAGTAAGACAAAAAAACCACTTTCATTTACTGCATATTGTTCACCTTCAGTTTCTGAAGTTCCATCAGTGTGGCCATGCACAAAGGATGACCATGGCAGATATGCTGGGAGACTTATTTTTCCTGGCAACAGCACCTCTTGGCCCTGTGATGGGGAAGAGCCTGCACACACCCTACAGAAGCCTCTATTCATTTTGTACCTGAACGCTACTGGGACAACACCACCACAGGCAGCCTTATTGATCATGTCCTCCCCACAAGCTGAGCTGAGAGGTGTGGGAGGGAAGCACAACTTACTGGGCACACGGTTGATAGCTTTCAGGGGTCTCAGGACACGGACAGTACGGATTGCAGACAAGTTAATGTTTTGGAGATCCAGGGAGTATTCCACCATCCTGCAGAAGGGGAAAGAGAGGGAGAGAGAGAGAAAAGGAAAGTTTAAAAGAATCCAGAATTTTGGCTTGAGCCACAGGTTTATCATTTCTTCGTTGAAGTGTTTCTGGAAGTTATGGGGATGAAGCCTGAGCTTCATCCTGGCACTCCTGGCCGGGGTACACATGTGGGATGACCACTGCACATGAGGCCAGCAGGACAGCAGCTGTGTGGCCAGTTTTGTTGGGAGTTACCTGCAGCACAATGGTGCACTCTCTGTGTGCCCCTCATCTCCCACTGCAGGGTATGGTCTTGGGACGCAGCTTCAGCTAAGCCTGCTCTATCTCACACAGAAATAATCCCTCATACTTAACTACTTTGACTAGGTGGAAAGACTGTGAATCACTCCTTTTTGACACCAGCCAAAAGGAGAAAAGCCTAATTTTAGGACATATGCTAGACCTTAGCTTTTCTAACCCAATAACATGTGCTGTAAATAACCTCAAACTGCAAAAGGTGCAATAGGTATGACTCATGCATTGGCTTTGCTGCAAGAGCAGCAGGTGCAGGTGACAAAAAGTGACCTGGCCCAGCAATCCTCAGCCCAGCATTCTCTCCTCACCCAGTATGGCAAATTCCCCGTCTCTTTGAAAGCATAGCAGGAAACTATTACAATGATAATTTATCCTGGCCAGCAATTTCCACCTGAGGACCTCAAAGCATCTTTCGTGTTTTCATGAACAGAGGTGCACAAGGCCTCCAGAAAGACATGGGTTGTTGTCAACAGCTTCCCTTGGGTTACTCTGATCTGCACATAGGATCAAGAGGCTGACAAAGTTGGCAGGTGAAATAGTAGCAGAGTCAGAACAGGAACTGCTTCTATTGGATCTCTTCTCAGACATGAATAATGAAACTACAAAAAGTTCCCTTTTCCTTGGCCTTTTAACAAGACTCAAGAGACATGAAGGGGTTGAGGGGACAACCTTTTGTTACTGCACCCTTTCTCAGAGCAAAAACATTACAATGTATACAGAAAGACCCACAAGTCAACCTAAAGTTTACCTAAATCCCCCTGACTGAGAATTAAATGAGAGAGCTAAAGTGAGACACTGAGGGGGAAATGGGGTACAGCCAATCTGTAAAAAATAATCAGGGAGAGGCATAGAGAGAAATGGAGCAGTGGACTGATCCTTCTATTGATTACCCTCCATTCAAGAGGACCTTGAAGAGCTAATGCCTGGTTACCCATCTACACCTTTCACAAAGGGGACTTGTCAGAGTGATAGATTTTCAAACATGATGGGGTAAACCTGTCAAAGTGTTGTGACTATCCTCTCTCATGCTCTCTTTCTTTCTCTCCCTCATTCCTTTCAGTCTGTTCTCTCATGCACTTTTAAGGTAATTGCATGAAATAATTCTTCCTCTGAAATGCAGTGGCATTCATTTACCTCCCTGGAGCTGTCAGTTCCACCTATACCAAGTGCAGAAGAAGAGACAAGGGATTTCATGCAGATAATCAAAATATTCCCACCCCAAAAAAAGCCCCGACCCCAAACCAAGCAGAAATGTTCAACCAGCCTACAGAAAGAATTAGTGGTAGACAGAGGCTTAGGATCCAGACACATGAAATTGGGAAGTAGGCACAAAAGGAGGAGCAACACACAGAGATATAAATGCACGGACATGACTACAGGACATCTCTTTGTGGTGCAAAGGCACACAGTGAAAGGGCCTTGAGTAAGCACTGACCAACCTTGTTCCAAATAAAGCAAGATTGTCTCATCAGTATGTTGTTACTCCAGAATTAGACAAATCTACTGAAACTTTGGAATTACAGTTACAGGCAAAGCACACTACAGACAGAGTTGTATTGCTCCCAGGACATGAGCTAACAGCTCTTCACAGAGACCTGACACAGAAGCAGCTTCTTGACTGAAGGAGTCTCCACGATGCAGTCTGTTGTGGGAGTATGTATATGCACAGAAACATAAAGGCCTCAAGCTTGGTGAAGTTCCACTGAACTTCCTTTCCTCTCCTAAAAGCACTCATCTCCTAAGAGAACTGGGTTGCCTCTGAAGGCAAAAAAACCCAAACATATTTTTGAGCAGTAACAAAACAACCCAAAACAGAGTCAAACACCAAGTAAGCTGCTGGCCCAAAGTACATAAAATTTCAAAAAGTATTTTTTTCTGAACTGTGAGGAGCCAATGGAGAAGTCCTGAATAATACTGTGGCCCTCAGAGAAACCGAGCCCAGGGGAAAAGCACAGGGCTAGGGGTGACATGAAATCAATGGGTGGAGGTGACATCTTTTCTTCGCCTTGACCATGTAAGACTGCTTTAAAATGTTTTCAAACATTTGGTTTTTGTCCTCTTGTGGCTACAGCATGTGAGTAACCTTAACCAGGTGCACGTCGCTGCCTTCTCCAAGCTGGAATGGGTTTGCCACCTATGTAGTACAGTCTCTGTGCCACTAGAAAATTATCAATCATCCAAGTAGTGGCCATGGATCCTTTCAGCACAAGACAAATGCTGCCTTAACTCAACTCTGAGGTTCAGACAGCAGCAAGCCAGCCTCCTGCAGCCCTCAGTGGCCAGAGTCACAGGTTTACTGCCATTACATTCCAGTGTAGCCAGACAAAAAAGATGAACAGACAATCACACTGCCAGGGAAAACAGCAGGCTGTTCCCAAGTATGGGTTAGAAAAGGGCAACGGCTAAATCTTTTAGAGAGCAACTTGTAACAAAAATGAACTCAGCCCTAGGAGGCTCCAGGGCTTCAGCTCGATTAACAGACCCTTTCTGACTGCAGTTCTTCCTGAGGCCTCCTGGTCTTGACACTGATAACAGAGAAACCCGGGATGCTTAAATCCCTGCAGATGAGATATGACTATTGTAGTCACACAGATTGTATCCAGACAACTTCAATGCAATTCCAGTGTAATTTTGCATTAGGGCCTCTCATTTTCTCCTTTTCATTTCTAGCGATCACTTCAGCATCAGCTTACGTTCACTCTTTTCTTTGTGTAATGGTAGCATGTCCCCACAGAGCAGATGACCAAAGCACAGTGAAACTCCACTGATTACCAAAAACCCACTCATCTTCTGTGTAGGTAAAACTGATAAATCCAAATGTTTCCTCCACTCTCTAATGAAATAAGATCTCTAAGTGACTTTGCTGGAGTCTCCAGGCATCTGCAGCATTTCAGGGGTTGCTAGCCCAGCTCTTTTTGTTATTAAAATTCTCCAGCCAGCCCTGCTTCCCACAGGCTGGAAACTGTGGACATTTAATCTGCTCTAGGTTTGGGCTGTATCCCATCTCCTAATGCCATATGTGGAGGTGACGTCAGGTTAACACAGAGTCAAAAGGACTCATCACAAAAAGTGATCCGTCAGAAGATCTCAGCAGGTTTATGTCAGGAGGTTCACACTTCCTTGTCTCTAGAGATCTTGTGGTGGTGGGTCAGGTGTACTGTGCTTGTTTGAACTCTCAGGCAGCTGGGTTTTGGATCCTTACCACATCAGCAATCTGCAGAACCCTGTGTTTCCTGGGTGTTTGTAAACCAAGGTAATGTTACAGCTAGTACAAAATGATTGCCACCTATTGAACTCCAGGGGACTCCCAGGCTCCTTGTCCTTGCTTTGTAGCAGCTCAGTGCCATGGGCAAGGGTAGCCCCCATGACCTGAGTACTCATCTTGTTCTCCTCTCTTTCTTGGCTGCTTAAAGCATGTCATGTTAGTAAACACTGTAAATTCTTTGAGGTCTAGGGGCAGTCAGGCAAAGTCTAGGATGTGGGAAGGGGAGGAAAGGAAAAAAAAAAGTCTGTGCTGGTTTTGTTTATCATGAGGGAACAGAGTGAAATGCATCTCTTCTGAGGGAAACAGCAGTTCTTTCCTGGCATCACTGAAGTATTTTGTGGCCTCTTGTGTGAGTGAGTGAGTGAGTGAGTGAGTGAGTGAGTGAGTGAGTGAGTGAGTGAGTGAGTGAGTGAGTGAGTGAGTGAG
>VZUI01083286.1:0-25660 GCA_013401135.1 Cettia cetti
TCCATCCATCCATCCATCCATCCATCCATCCATCCATCCATCCATCCATCCATCCATCCATCCATCCATCCATCCGGTACTTTCAAACTGCTTTGCTCCAGAGAAGCCTGTTTTCATTTGGCATTTGTTCTACTTTCAAATTTGACTTCTTTGGTGGTTGATAAAGCACCAGGAATGCATTGATTTACAGTTTGATTAAGCCTTTTAGAATAATTACAGCTACAGACTTTGTAAACCTTGGGGGTATGTATGAATTTCTCGTACACTGCTTGATGAATATCTGAATTCATTACACTTATTGCTGAAAGTAGAGTGTGGTTTCTCCTGCTTCCCAGGCCACACTTATCAATGTCCAGGACTGTACAAATTATGGCATACCTACAGACAAAGGAGAAGATTCTGCCACTATCACCTGGCCCCACATATTTTGTGAAAAATAAAGATTCAAATTGCACTACAGCACAGCCCTATCCTACCAGAAAAAGGTTCTTCTGGTACTGAAAGTAGGGCAGATGAGGCAAACTCTTCCTGAGGGGCTGTCCTTCTTTTCCAGTTTTCTCAAGGACTCAGAGCAAGGTCTTGTAAATTCACTCTGTGTACATGCTATCTGGAAGTCTTAAGCATGGTACATCATAAGATAAATGACATTAAATTACTGGGCAAAAAGTATCTCTGTAGTGTCTGGGGTTAACATGATTACTTTACGATTCATATTCCCCTTTGTGGTTTGTGTTCCTGGTGAATCAGACTTGGTATTTCCCTTAGCTATTTCTTCCTCCTCATAAAACGTGTTCTTCTGATCTCTTTGAGACCATTATTAATGTAGATTGATGCAGAGAGCCTATACTGCAAATGGAAAAGGTTTGATTAAGTTATTATGGGACGCTTCTGTTAAGCAAGGATTATCCTCTTGAGCTATTCTAGAGCATTTTGTAATAACATAGTTTTAAATAGATATAGGACCAAGTGATAAAATTCACATGAGGATCCAAACCTTTTCTTCCTGAATGTTGTAGCATTCAGATCCAGGTTTTCTTCAGTCACTTTATTGCAACCAAGGACACTCATGACACCAGAGTATGAGAACTTCTTTAGGAGTCTTTTTATACAACTGTGTCCTTGTCTGACAAGAATCCTTCCTCTGCTGCTGGAGAGAAAAATGTAGGAGCATAACGATGGAAGGAAAAAAGAACTCAGAAAGAAATATTATGGCCACTTCCCAGCAGTGGTGCCCATAGCAATTTCCAATATTTAAAAATAAGTATTATTTTTAAACCATATATTAATTTTCATTATAATGCATTATTCACATTTTATGCTATGTTTTAGTTGACATGGTGATGTTCGGTCAAAGATTGGACTCTATGATCTTGGAATTCTTTTTTAATTTAAAAATTCTGTGTTTTTATATTCCTTTTGATTTTTTCTGTATGTACTCTGTGTTTGGGACAATTTTCAGGCTGTTCTCATGCATTAATTCTAACCCCTCCCAGGCTGAACGTCTCAATCTAGTTTAAAACACTGTAAAGGTACTTAAAAATGTAAGCATGTTGTCATAACAAAAATTCTTATTTGTATAAGAAAAATGTATTCTTTCCATAAGTAAAGTTGCTGCGGAAGGAAAAAAGTGTAGAGTATTAACAGAATAAAGGACATGATAAACAGCATTATTAATTAGTTTGCTTAGTCATACTTGTATATATTTGGTAATAGTTAATCATATTACATTACTATACAACCATAACTGTAGTTGTAATGTCATTACAGATTTTTATTTCAGATGGGAGCCTCATGTTTTCCAACTGCTTAATGCAAAATAATTTCTAATTAATAATTCCTTTGGAGTAATTATAACTAGCAGTATGAAAATGGAGAAAATCATTAATTAGGAAGAAAGCTTACATTTTGTGTTTGGATCTGTGTGCTAGAATGATTTACAGTTTTCCTGCTTACTCTGGTAATGGCTATAATTTAATTATGAAAACTTCAAGAAATGACCCCTTTCCACCTCACTGATCCTACTTTTCCTGCCCTGTCATTGCATTGACTCTCAGAGATTGAATTAAAAAGAATAGCTGTGAGATGTTGTGAAAGAAAGGCAGTTAGTTGTTTCACCTTTGGCAGTAGAGCCTATACTGAAGAGATGACTTCACTGGTCTGGCCCCTGCAAGGTAAACTCTCAGCTGCCACTAATGAAAGTTGCCTCTCTGCCATTTCATTCTATTTTGGTCTGGTGACCTGTGCAGTCCAGTAATTCATTCATTGATCAACGTTTCCCAAAACCACAGATAGAGGAGCTCATCATCATCACTTCAAGGGTCCAGCTCTCAGCACTGGGATATAGAGGACAAGCTCTTTTCCAAATCCACTATCCTGGGATACCTTTGCCTCACTCTGCCATCATTTTCAATGCCTTCAGGTGAATCTTAAAAATTCTTTTGCTGGCATAGAATAATATGAACCTGAATACTTTACATCTTCCTTTCAACACATGCAAATGTTTGTTTTGAATCTTACTGCAATTGCTGTTGTAAGATGATTGTTATACCTATGCAGTGACCTGGGTACAAATTGGATATTAATGTCTTAATTAAGGTACATTTCTATCTGAATTATAAACCTGAATATATAATAATCGAGTCAGTTGTGGAGATCTATTTCAGGCAATGCACTGTCACTGCTCAAAACTAGTACTCTCCAGAAAGAATAGTCAGGATTGGTAGATCAAGTTATAAAGCTTTGTTTATGTGAAAGGCAGAGAGTGTGATAGCTGCTACCATGCTGCTTTTGGTGCCAGTTCTTAAACACAGAAAAATGTCATATTACCTCAATGCATGTTCTGCTAAATGCTGATTTAATTTTTGTAAATGTTCTCTGACTTTTTAATGATATGTGTGTATTTAATATCATCTGCATTGCAAAGTGTCCGGTTTATAGTGAGGATGGAAAAACTAATGAAAATGGATGTTGGGGGTGTAATATCTCCTGTCCTCTGGCAAGACAAAATACTTAGTAAGATGCAAGGTTTGGGTGCCAGTTTTGCTGTGCTAGGTCCTAGAGTTAGTATGCAATTGCTGAAAGGCAGAAATAGTTAATAATGTCAACCAGGTGATGTGAGATGAATTAGGCATATGAAAAAGCATCTGAAAACATTATGGTCTTTAATGCCAACTATTAAATACACCACACTATAAAGTCCCAGCAAACTCCATCATATTAAAGAACTCAATCACTCCTGTGTCACAATGACCACTTTCAGCTGGTCTTTACTGACATTTTTAATCTTAGCCAAGATGCTGTCTGAGTGGTGCTTGGTGCAGGATGGCAGGAGATGTAGGGCAGGGCAAGGTGAAGCCAAGAGCACTCAGTGTGATCATGTTTGTCATCTTGTTCCTGGGGTTGCAAACTGATTCAGCTCCTTAGGCTGCCTCAGAGTTGCTCTGTGTGGCACCTAGATGCCCATGTCTGCAAGGAATCTTCCAACATGCTGCTAGTTGCCAGGATCCCTGAATGTGAAGTCAGTTTAAAAATAAGTATTTTTTGTATAAGCTATATGCTGTATATTTGAGAATGTTAATGCATTTTATTTTCTGACTACTGATATATCCCATGTTGGCATTGATGGATTTCAAAAAAATTCTCTTGTGTTTGTTTCATTGTTTTTAAAACTGCATTTCCTTTCAGCATGGCTATTCTCATATGTAAATATGTTATTTCTGCTGAGACATCAGTTTTGATTAGAGTTGGCTTTCTAGCTGAAGGCTATTGAGAAAGACGTCTGGACTTCCATCGAGGCTGTTATCAGATGTTGTTCTCTCCTACTAGCTACCTTACAGTGTGTCTTTTTGTATTCATCAGAAGCTTCTAAGTCCCAAAGAACACAGTTTTCACATATATATCTTTTATAAATGGAGAAATAGCATAAGCCTGAAGTGCATTCACTTTAGTCATCCTATTATGTTTCCAAACCAGAATTAGAACAGAAAGTTGTAGTAATATTGACAGAGTATTATTCAATTGCCTTTTCTCCCCCATGACCCTTACCTATCTACCCTGACTCTGAGACAAGATGGAAAGTTAAACCTTTTTTAATCGCTGGGAACTCCACATGCCACCTCCTTTTTAAAAGGAGTAATGTCTGCTACTTTCTTGTAAGTGTGAAAGGTTTTCTTCCAGACCTTCACCTGAGAACAACAGGGAAGCAGCACTGGGCCTAACTGGCAGCTCTGGGGAGGCAGAACCTGAAAAGTGTCCTATTTAGCAGAGGTTATGAGATATGCTGTGATGGTTACAACCAGGTCCTGGCAGCTTCCACACCAAGAGTGAGCACCTCCTCATGACAGCAGATGGAAAATGTCACACATCCCCAACTTACAGCACTTCCCATCACCTCACTAAAGGATTTGGGAAGGGTGAGTGTATTAGACAGCAAAAACAAGGGAAATTGAGGATAGGAAGTAGGAAGAAATATTTGACTGAAATAAAGAATGGTTTGCTTTTGACAGAAATGAGACTTCTCACCAGACTTATTGGGAACAGAAAAAAAAGGATACCCTTTTCTTAGCACTATTCTTGTTTTCATTTATTCCCCAATAAGAATCCTTCAAGAGCAAAAAGCCAAAACAATCCCAAGTAATCCCTCAGAAATATTGCTAAAGGTGACACATTTTGGTCCAGGAATCAAGCTCACGGAACAGAAGAGGGCGCAAGGCACAAAAATCCTGTGTATTTTGGAAAAAGTATTATTTCATTGGCAAAAACTTGTGTGGATTTTCTTCTATTCTGTGAAAACCAGATAAGTAATTTCAATAGAATTCAATATATTAATTTCTAAGTGGGAAATAGTGGATCAGTCTTGGAATCTCACTCCAGTTCTCTTTATGTGGAATATTAATTAGACACTTTTTCCAAAAATAGTTCTGTGGGAAACCTAACAGAGTCCTGTAAGAAATAAATATGTGGTGCTAAAAAAGAAGAACTAAGATAGAAGCTAAGAAAGAAATCTAAGATAGATACCCTCTCTCTTCTCCAGATGGAAGGATGGAAGGCATAGAGGGGAAAGTACTTTCATGGATGGTCTGTTTCTGTGCTTACACTTGGAGCAAGATGAGAGATTTGATAAAAGGTTAAGATATTGTATCTCAATGGATACAGCATTTGATACCAGTTTTGACTGAATGAGTCTTTCTCAAGCATGTGAAATCCCTCCAGATACTGCTTGGGCTTCTTACCATTCTGTATAGTTTAGGTGGGATACTCTGAAAGATTATGTTTTGAAAAAAAAGAAATATTTATGCATCACATATTATACGTGCAAGAATAGGTTCTCACTACAGTGGCTTAATTTCTGTCATTTGTCTCAGAACCCTGAGTTTATAGGCATAGTAGTAACAAAACAATTCCAGAGTCTCATAAAGACTTGCAGAAAGATTTCTGTTTCAGGAAGGTGTCTAGATCTTGAAAACTACTTGGGATCCAGTAGTACATGTCAAGATGCTCTGGAATATCACAAAGCTGAGTGTTTTCCACTTCAAAATTTACCTGTGCAGGAGCTTTAGAAAATGCAGTCGCTGTTTAAGGGAACAAACAGGGAAATGTGGTTGTTAGACTTCTGAGAACTTGGCTCATATGCTATGACTTACCCATCTCTCAAACTGCAAGTGTTTTGGTAATGGTGTAGTCTAAAAATTAAATGGAATGATTAAGTAGACATTTCTTCAGACTCTTACCAATATATTGTACCTCAAATACATTATAATGCAGTGAGGCATATTCTATAATGTTTCATAGTCAAATTCAATAACTGCAAAATTAACTTCATTACTAAAGTACTGAAAGCCTCTCTGGTCTCATTCTAATGTACATGATTTACAGAAATTAAATACTGTCACAAGTGAAGCTTACATTGTAGTTTGAGGTCTTCTTACTGAAATCTGGCTGTTATAGGTACATCTCTAATTGGAATTGTTTTTTCTTCTCCCAGAAGATTTGGTAATAGATCAGGTATTTTTAGAAGCAAAGCATTCTTAAATATATTTTAGTCTCCTGTTCCAAAGCACAAGTACTTCTCACATGATTATGCACCTTCTGCAATGTCAACTTTCCTTGGAAGCTTCAACATACTGCCATGAAATAGAAATTTATAAATAGTTGTTTAAAATACTCTCTGCACTCCCTGTGATTTCTAGGGTTTTCTCTCTCATTTCTGCTTGAAAAGACCAATTTAAACTCAGATTTCAAGAGACTGCTGAGACTAGATATGTGCTGACCAGACAGAATATTAGGTATTTGGATAAGAAAGGGAACTTTATGAAGTAATATAAATGACAATTTAAAAGTAGCTGGTATCCAGTGCTGTGCTTTCCTAATGTCCTCAAGACATGACATACAAATTTTAGTGAAGTAGAATGCATTTTAAAATGATGCTTAACTAAGCACAGAAACTTATTGCAGTCGTATGCTATTAAAGTAAAAAAACCCAACATTCCCCAGTTCAGGCTGACAAGATATTATGTTCTACCTGAACTCCTTAGGAAGAAAGGCTCAGATTTTTTGCTGAGAAAGAATACACAGTAGCTCAGGGTGGCTTTCCCACTGCTGTAGAAGTGTAGTGGTTTAGAATATGAGTCCAAGTCCAGCAAAGCATAGGGAGATGATGATGCCAACTTGACCTATTAAAATTCTTTTTCAAAAGTTTTGGCATAACTTTAAAATGGTAATAATCCTAATGATCTAGTACAACAGCCTCTGATAAAAGTGCTGGAAGACTGTCTTAGGGATACAAGAAAATTTTACTTCAACATTGCAATATTTACTGTTCTTCTGTAACATGTAATTCCAATGAAGTGGTGAGTAATATCACTTAATCTAAGTCAATTAGCCAAATGGTCTGTAGTCCATATTTTTAAAGTTTATTTCCCATCAGGGATACAGTTTGCTTATCATCATTATTTTTCATCCTGTTATTTTGATTTCTACAGAATTTTAATTTTCTATCACCTTAGGGAGTGAGCTGGAGTCTGCATTGGGGGAAACTTACACAGAAGCAATTTTGCTTTCGGCAGGACCTGAAAAATTAACCTTCCACTCAAAAACACAGGGAAAATATGAGTTCTGCATTTGCAGTCTTTATGAAAAAAATTTCTAAATTGTTCCTCCAGACAGAGCTTATAAATGGAACTAAGGAGAGGAAAAAAATACACTAAAGAACATAACGAGTTCCCAAATTTTAGTCCAGTTCAAGGACTGTAGCTAAATCTCTCATGCATCTGATTTTTGTGGGATTGAGTCTTGAATTAAGGATATTCTTAATTGCTTATGTTGACATTTTCTTTAATCAAAGCCTACAGAACAGGGCAGAAAAGTAAGACAGTGTCAGGGTGAGCTGGCATCTGTGTTTGCCACACAAAGGGTGGATTATCAAACCAAAAGCAATTTCAGAGAGTGAAGGGCCAAAATTAATGATAAAAGGGGAGCAGGCAAAGCTCTTAGAAGAAACTCCTTTTTGAAAAGCAATACAGATGACAACAAAGACTGACTGTGACAAGGGGACATGGTTTCTGTCTGCCAACCAGCTAGTCCAGGTGTTCAAAAAAAGGCTGATTGTGGCTCTTAGTGTCATGGTGTAGTTGAAAAGTAGTGTTAGGTCATGGGTTGGACTTTTGATGATCTCAAATGTCTTTTCCAACCCAAATGATTCTGTGATTCTGTCTTGCTGGAAGATGTCTTGAAAACTCGCAGAGACCAATAATTTGCTTGGTGCTTTTTCAATTAATCCAGTGCTAAGCTCATACTGCACATGGAACTGGCTGCAGGCAGGCATTTTGTATTGGCACAGCCTGTTGCTTCAGCATGTTAATGTGCCAGTTACAATCTGTGAAACTCACTCTGGTATTAAAAGGATAGCAGGAATAAGAGGTGGAGCTGTGCCTTTAATCTTTGATACCTAATTTTAAAATGTCTCTCCTCTTCAGGAGGTTTCTTATATTATTTAGAAAAGTCACATTTTAATATAATTTCTTAAATAACAAGTGTTTATTAGCAATTTACAGGCACAAGACATGTCCTTTCCTAAAATGTAAAAAAAACTTGTTTAAATAAACACTTGACACTGTATTTCCTGAGCCTTGCCAAACAGACGTGGTTTGAATAAGAAATAAAAGAAAGGGGGGAAAAGTCTCTTTTCTCCAATATTTGCTGTTAATAGCATGTTCTTTACAGAAAGTGAATTTAGAATGTTCTCACCAGATCTCAGCTATGGTGATACAGGATACAAACCTCTTTCACAGAAGAGGGAACTAAAACCAGAGGGGGATTTGGCTTAGTCTGGCTTCTGTGTGTCTGTTTGCAGGCAGTATGGACACAGCCTTTGTAGTGAGTAGTTATCAAGAGCTTGATGCAGCAGCCTACTCCTTGGCATCATTTGTGTATGAATTGAGTCTCTACAGGTATTCCCTTTGGTTTCCAGATGCCCCCTCATGAAAACAAGACTGTCCGTACATCTTGTGTCATATCTGCTAGGCTTTAGATGCCAACTTCATTGTGGCTTCTTAAATGGCATTAAGGTGCCTGTGTGTAGAAAAAAAGCTGAGGCCTTTCTCCATAAAGTCTAAAGGTGTCATAAAGATGCCTGCTTCAAGATAGCTGAGATAACTTTTCACTACTCTAACTATAATGGGACCTTAGCAATTGTTTAATATGAATATCTGCAATATAACTAGCTGAAGTCAGAGGAGCTGAATCCCATCTTGGGCATCCTAGTGTGTTTTTGGGGGAGTCTCATCATATCTGGCTACCACTTGAAGACAAGCATTTTGTACTCTATCACAGTTTGAGGCTGACTGATAGTGTTCCCTGACTATACTTCCAGGATTCAGCTGTCACATGAAAAGGGAAAGAACAGTTCTTAACTTGGAGAGCTTTATGAGTGGGCTATGGCTGTCTCTGCTCAGTTGTGACTGTAGTGTTTTTGGAATTCCAGGGAAAAATTTAAATTCTTGAAGAGATTGTTATCAAATGTGAGTATTTGCAAATTTTGTGTGTCACCAGACTTAAAACATAAGTTTTTGGACGGCTGTGTACACTTGTTTGCCAAAACGAAATTTACATTATGCTTCAGGTGAACATTGTCTCTTGTGAATCTGTAACTTATGTAGAGAAGATTTACTGTCACTGGTACAGAGTGGTAAAAGTACCTCACTGTTCAGGAGGGCAGAACAAGCTGTTCAGTGGGCATGGGCAGAGCAGGCAAGGTATAAAAGTTGCACCAAGTATATGAGAGAAGTTCAGCTTTACAGCCCTTACAGGTAATGTTGATATGATGGAGAGCCTGTTGGTAAGAACTGGAGGGTGGAAAATAAAGAAGATGACATTGTGGGTGTCTGCTCTTAATTAGGCAGTCAGGATGATTGCACCTATGAGTTATTCTATAGTCAATTAAGAGAAATCTCTGGATTGGTAGCCTTTGTCCTTATGAGAGACTTCAATTTCCCACACATCAGCTGGGAATAACATACTGTCACTATTGGGATGACTAAGTCTGGGAAGTGCCTCAAGTTTCTGGAAGACAATTTCTTTACACAGAAATTCAGTGAAGCAGGAAAGGTGCCCTCCTGGACTTGCTATTTGTGAATAAAGAAGGATTCATGGAAGATGTGATAGTAGAAGGCTGTCTTGGCCACAGTGATAACAACGAGGTTGAGTTTCAAATGTTTGGTGTAATATGAAAGAAGGTCCACCTCTGCTTGCAGGCTGGGGCGCAGTGGGCACTCAGGCTGTTTTTCCTCTTTCTGCAGCTCCCAGGAGGAGAAGGAGCTCTGGATCAGCACACTTCTGCTCAGGCTCTTGCTTTCCTTACTGCTAAACTTCAGCAGAAACATGGCCCCAGCAGGATGACCTGGCTATTTGCATGGGGCCAATCTTTTGAGCCCACCCAAGGAGGCCAGGCTCCCCGTGGTGCAGGCGATGGGGAAGGTGATATTTACCAGCTGACTACAGCTTCTGAGCCCAGCCGAGCTGTGTTGATTGGAGGTGCCTGGCTCGTTCTTACACATTTCATTCTATAGTGTAATAGGACTGCTGTGGGGGTCTTCAGAAGATTTTGAGAATTTGGATCATCAGAGTGATTTTGATTGTAGTAGACAGACCTGCTGTCAGTTGGAAAGTAAAGAGAAGCTGCATTTCTACCAGATGTTTTACTTTTCCTTTTAAACAATAGGTAAATACACAATCTCTAGGAAGCTTAGATACTGTTCCCCAAAAGCACAGAATCAATTAAATGTTAACAAGTTACTGTACTGACAAGAATTGGTTGTGATGACCTAAGATACATTGTGTAAATATTTTTAAACACAGTCATTGTATATTCTGGCTATCTTTGAATACTTCTGCCTTATTTGACATGAAAAATACTTTAGAGCACAGATCACTTTTGAGCTGCAGATCAAAGGACTTGTGATCCAGCTGGAAGAAGTGGTGCTGCTGTACTTACATTCACTATCATTGACAAGTATTATGCCAACTGCATTATGTGACATTCTGCAAAAAGATCTTTTCCCAAGCTGTCATCCAGCTGCAACTGCTTTATTCCAAACCCTGGGGTGTTGTCACTACCTGGAGCATAACATTCATTAAAAAGGCTCCTGTCCCTGCATTTTTAGTATTGCCCAGTAACACAGTATATTTATTTGCAAGAATTTCCTGTAAGAATGTAGGAAGTAAAATAGACTGCATTCACTTGAAGTAATTTTCTCCAGGTTGGAGAAAACTGGTAGCAAACACTAAAATGACTTCCGTACAGCATTAAACATAAAAAACATATGAATGGGGGTGTATACCAGTATGCAAATACTGGTCCTTTCTGTCTCTCCCACTGTATTAGAAAGAATGTGTCTATGTAGCTACATCACTCAGGCAAGCTGTGTGCTTTTCCCTGTTTGACTGGACAGATATTCTGGAATGATGATATGCCTATTAGTGTATTAACTATATTGTGGTATCACTGTATCCTGACTGTGCTAGAAGCAGTTTGCTTTGAGCCCTATAAAAACCAAAACAAATAACACAATAAAAATAGGAAAAGCTGAATTCCTGAAGAGTTTCCAAGGTAAACTTACACAGGTTTTTAGTGGAAGATAAGAATAAGTGAAATGGAGGCAGTGTACGGTCTGTAATACAGTTTACATAAATGTGACAGTTACATAGAAAAACCTTGTATTACATTGGCAGGTTTTCTGTAAAAAATATGTATGTAAAACAGAGATAGATGCTTTATTATAGGATGACTATACGTAATATAAAAGATTGTTTATGTGCAAGAGTGAGATTCTTCATATTAAACCGTTTGTTTCTATTTTCAATGTGCCAGAGTATCTGGAGGAAATTTGTGGTTTGCCTTTTAATTACCCAGAGCACAGCAATGCAGCCTTCTAGGGGGAAAGTTATGGAATATATACTCAGGCATCTGATACAAAATAATACAGCAGAGCATTTTTTCCTATTAGAGGTGCTGTCAGGAGGTTGTTACAGACAACTCTAAAGTTCTGAATGGAAACTCAGGTATCAGTGATACTTCATTGCTGCCTCAGTTCACTTGATGAAAGGAAAGTAAGTCTTCCTCGTCTGTGTCTATCTGTCTGTCTCTTTTAAAATATTTATGTATGCACCAACAAAGGCATAATACTCTATAAAGAAGGCTAAGCTTATAGCTGATAAGTAATGCAACTAATTGTCCACATGATTGCCAACATGAGACAATCCAGTCCAGTTTCCTCCTGCATCACAGAATGGGGTTCATATCACCTGGCTTGCACTACCAAAATATGAATTGTTCCCCTCTCAGCCTCTCATCTACACTCTTTATGATCAGTGGGGAGAGACAGTCACACCGAGGGCAGCCCAGCTGTCCTACACTGCTATTCCACGATCAGATGAAACATTGTGAGGGCACTGGTCTGTCTTCAGTGTCTGAACAGATAGAATATGTATGTGGCTGTATCCAAGCTAGATTTACAACCATTAAAGATAAGTGATAAAAAATTATACTCTTAGTCATTCTATTAGAGATCAGATAAGTGAATAATACCTCACAAGGGTGTTTATGTGAGCTATTTTTATGACAACATTTAAAGTAAAGCCATCTGATGTGGGAAGACATAGTATTAAAGGCAATCTTGCCTCCAACATATTGCAGCTGTGTTAATTACCAAAGAGTGGGAACAACCTTGTTCTCACAACTATGTGTGTGATAAAAAGTGAGTTAGCTGGTAGGGAGTCAGTTGGAGTCTGCTGGCCATGCTATAAGGAGGAAGAGATGGAAGGTCATGCTAGGAACAGAAAGGGTAAAATGTCACACGACAGACAGGGTTGGATGGCTGTGCTAGGGACAGGAAGGAGGGAGGTGGAACTTCGGAAGGAAGAGAGGAGGAAAGAGCCAGAGCTGTGTGGAGCTGCCCATGGGAGGCTACACAGAAAAGGTATGAAAGACTTCTAGATAACAAGGTGCTGATGCTTAAAGCTTTCTGAAGTTTTACTGAAGCACTCTGGATGTCATGGCCATCTCTACAATGAGAATCTGATATGAATTGAACAATTCCATAATTCAAATGCCTTTCTGTGAGAATTCCCTTTTCTGGACCACACAAAGTCCAGTGCCAAGGTTTAAAACGATGAGCGAAACTTGCAGCCTTTTCTTCTGGGTTGTTTATTTTGTCTTATCTTGGAATTTGCACGCAGCCTGAAACCCAGGCTTTGCATGCTGGAAAACAAGGATGGCAAAAAGGCCACAAGGTAAAAAATCCAAGGCCTTTTAAGAACATTTGAGCCAATTAACTCTTAATATGTACTATATTTACAATTCTATGCCAATAACTACAGCCTATTCTAGATACTCAATTCCTACCTCAAATCCATTCTACCAATGTCTCTGTGCCATCTCCACAGCAGAAGATGGAGGAGAACATGGGTCACCACCCAGAATCCTTCATCTTGCCTTCATCTACCACCATTCTAAAAACCCAAAACTACAAAGTTTCACCCTGTGACAAACTAAACTACTATTTATTTCAAACCTTTATTGCTTTTAGTTCATCTATGAGTGTTGGAAGCTTTTCCCATGGACTAAGATCAAAGACAATGCTTTCCTGGGGTCCCAGCTGGGGTCTCACACCCCCCAGGGCAGCTCAAGGGATTTTCCCCCTGCCCTGGACTCCTGTATAAAGTCTTTCCTTTTCTCCTAGGATTGAATTTGTTAAGAGTTATACATTTAGTCATATTCTTAACTGGAATGGAGAAGAGCATAACATAAAATGTTGTAAGACTAGACGTGAATATTTGGAGAGAGATACTCTCTGTATTACAGTCTTGGTGTGTATTTCTCAAGACATCCAGCTGCCAAGTAATAACAAGGCAGAGATGCATGCTATGGGAGATTTTGAGTACACTTATTCTTTTATGCCTTTATGATATATAAAAATTATATTAGTTGTATCACTTTGTGGTTCTTTACTGCATTTTCAGCACTTTATGTCTAAGAAAGAGAAATACTGGTATAAAGAAATTAAGTGGGCAGGCTACTAATTGAGCCTCCCAGCTGAGCTAGGCCTTGGCCCACCTTGTCCTGATCTTAGGAGGTCTGGAGGTATCATATTGTGCATGGGAACTGCAGAGAACCCAAATTACTATTTTGAAACAACTATCTGTTTCCTAAGACAGTTGATTCTTGCTTTGACTTGCCTTCTGGAGGAAAAAAAAGCATTAATTAATTACAGAGAAAACCCAGTGCCCCAAAACTAAATTATACGATATTGATACCTTTTCTTAGTTTTGGAAAATTGAGAGCAAAACACAGTTAAGAGAGAAGGAATTTAAAATCAGGGATTTAATAAAGAAAAGGGAATAAAATCTTGTGATTCAAATAAGGACCGATTCTGAAAGCTTTGGGCAATATTCTTGCACTTCTTGTTGTCCAATTCACTTTTATAGTCTTCATGTGCTGTAATGGTATTTTTTATTATTATTATTAAATACAATTCCAGGGTTTCTCTTCTGTATTTGTTTCCCCTTCTTCATGATTTAAAAGATTTCAGACGGAATAATTTTAACAAGGTCAGAGGTATTTCAATGCAACTCATTTCATCTCTGTCCGTTTGCATGGAGTCATCCCATTTCCAAATTTTCTGGGTTTTTTTCCACTTGCTTTTCATAATCTCTCCTTTCCAGAACGTTTGTTTGGCTTTGTTCATGGAAGTTGCGTGATTTCAATGAGCATTAATTGGGCAAGCTTCAGTCCATTTCCCTGCCCTTCTTGTCATCTCATTCACTTTTCTGGTTTTCACTGGGTTTGGGAGTTTTTCCTGTGGTTTTCTTTAGTATTTCATTTTTGTATTTTCTTCTCCTCTCTCTTTAAGTACATTTCTTCCCTGATTTTATAATTTCAGTTGGAGTAATTGTGACATGTTTTGGTACTTTTCACTCCACCTCCTTTCATACCTGCACATGTGTTGGTTGTCCCTTCATTAAATAATTTCTTGGGTTTTTTCGTTTTCATTCTTTTCACAACATATCTCCTTTCCAGAGTGTTTGTTAAACTTTCTCTGATTTCATGGTTTCTTTCACTTTCCTGAAAGTTAGAATTCCTTTCCTTTCAGGAAAGGGAACTTAATCTCTCAATTTCAAAGAGCATTAATTGGGCCAGGTTTCACCCCTTTTTTGCCATCTCATTCATTTTTACTGTTTTCATTTTGGTTCAGGTTTTTTCCTTTTTTTTTTTAAGATTTCATTTTTCTTTTTTCTTCTTCTCTGTCATTTTTTTACATGTCTTTCTTTACTTTGGTATTTCAATTGGAGCAATTTTGGCATATTTTTATGCTTTCCACTGCATCTCATTTCATCTCTGTACATTTGGTGGTAGTCCCTGCATTTCAGTATTTCTGGTTTTTTAATTTCTTTTTTGTTTTACCATATTTTATTTCCAGAGTGTTTTTTCAAGTTGAGCATTGAAATTTTTATACTCAGAAACTATATTGATCTCAAATTATTCCTATTGAAATCTGGTAAATGTTGGAATGATGGGAAATAAAAAAAAATAAATCAGCAGAGACACAGAAGAAATGAAATTTATAAAAGTGACCAACCACAAACCTAATGAGACATGAAAACAAGAGAGGCCAGTGTGATGACATGAAAATCAGGGATATGTACCAAAACTTGGCCAGTCGATCCTCATTCAAATCGCAAGATATCATTCTTGGTCCTTATTATAATACTGAGGTAAAACCCCCTTTTTCTTTTACCGTGTCTGGCTCTCAGTGTTCTAAGACCAATAAAAGGCATCACTATTAGATAACTTTACCTGCTTTTGTGTGATGCAAAGAAAATTCTTAACCAGAGGAAGCTCTGTTAGCGCAGATATGTACCACAAGAAGGGTCAAACTGAATTCATTAATGTTTAAATTCAACATCTTATGACCAGTGCTGTGGAGTGATTCCATTTCTGGCAGTCAAATATTTTAATCTGTGTAAGTTTTCTTTTTCAGAATAATGTATACAGTATGGACTGGGAAACAAACGTCAAAACTATGAGTGACATAAACCAATTTTAAGTTACTAATCATCTATATATATTGAAGTGTCAAATGCACACACACAAAGCAATCAGAGTGAAACAAAAAGGAGTGCAGAGGAAAGGTAAGCATTTTTGTCTCTAACTGGGAATGTATTTGTTGATATAAGCATTTATATTTTAAGCAATTCCTTCTACTGGTCAATGATGCAACCTGTTCAGAGGTAGTCAATGAAAAGCGGAAGTATGTAAAGGATAGAATGGCCTTTTCACTCTTTGTCCTAAGCTATTTGCACATCTGCAGAGTAACTGAGCTTTCTGAGTAAGTGGGCCTTTAGTATTCCAAGTACATTATCCCATGAATCCTTCAATCCCTCAAAGAAAAGTAGAGAAGAACAAAAAGGATCAGAGGAGGGCTCACTGAGGTCTTCCTGGAGATCAGGATCAATAAATCTCTACTACAAGCCTTAAGAACCTTGTGGAAACCTCAAAGCTCAGAGGAGCATTGCTTTATGTTCACAAACAGCCTTTTGCAAGTGTGATTTGGTCAATACACCAATTACTAATGTAAACATAGATGGCCTTCACCTAGTACTAGCTGTTCTTGTGTTGCATTGATACCTCATGCTTGCAAGATAGCAGGTCTTCCTCCACTCTTCCTGGAGTGGATCTGCTATTGGTTTGTTCCAAGGGGTTGCCCATGTGATTCTGAGAGCATAAATATTTTACGGGCTGTGTTATGAATCAAATCTGTTCTTTAACTGGCATGCTTAGGTATTTTTTCACCAAAAGCAGCTGGTAGTTATTAGTTCTGGTCTCAGCCTAATGTTGTGGTAAGGTGGGAATCTTATTTCCTTGAGTTTTGAGCATTTCAGTATATATGTCAGTGGAGGGTCTGGACTTCCTTACAAAAGCTTATGTGTTCAGGTAAGCAAGTTGCAACTGATCACATTTCAGGATTCCTATTTCCCTTTTGTTGCTCTTTTTTTTTGTTTGTGGGAAGGAAGTTGAGAGGAAGAGGATACAGAGTAGAAATCATACCACTCTTGTTCAGTCTTAGCTAGGCAGGGAGTAAAATCAAGCTGCTTGAAGAGTCCAAGTCTTTTCATGGCTCAAATATAATTAAAAACAAAAAAACCCCACCAACAAATCCCTCCTTGTTCTTGTGTAAAATCCCCATATTCAGATTCTGCTTCCCTTACTAGCTTGTGTGATGGAAGTACATGTTGGCAAGGGTGCCATTCATTACTGTAGCCTTCTGACAGTAGACACAGCATGCTCATGGTCTTCAGACTCTGAGTTTCTTTAGAGGCCTGCAGGGAGGACTAGGATGTGGGAAGATCATTATGATGACTATAAAGTTCAGTAATGCACAGCAACAGTGGTGGTGTGGACAATGGAAAGATGAGTACAAACGAGAGCCGGAGAAGGATGCCGGGCACAGATGCTGCCTCCTCAGTTTGACTGGAAACAGGCTAAATTCTCAGCTCTGGAAGATGCAGGAGTACATCTGAATTTCGCTCTGGTTTGTTAAAAGGCCCCCATTGTGGCCACTGGAGAATGTTTTGAAAATTGGACTCAGGTTGCTCAGTGTTAACCATAGTCCACAAAAGTCATAGTTATAACAGCTAAGATTACCTTTGTTCATTTGAATTCTGCTTAGTGTTCAACTAGGAAAGCTCAGGATTGCCACCTCAGGCTGTAGTCTGGTCTGTAACTCCCACATCATTAAAGCTTCACTGAAGTTGTAGTGTTTAACAGACGCTGCTCCTTTAATTTCTGGCCAGGTGTCTTAAGAGATTTTCTTTTCCTTATAAGCTTCCACACAGAGAAAAATATTGAGAGGTATTTCTTCCAAAAGAAAAAAAGTCAGTGTAGCAAAAAGTTGATACATGTAATGCATGCTCACTTTCCTGTCACCTCCAGGACAGAGAGACCCATGGTTTGTTGAGTGCCACAGACATAATAATCCAAATACAGTGCTTCTTTTTTTGCCAATTATTAAGATGTTTTGCAGTGGTAAGGTTTGTGAAGTTTTGAATGGTACCCCCAACCATAAGTTGAATACCAAAAGCCTCACTTTTTGTTAATAGGACTTTATGAATAGCGCATTGACCTCAGTCTTTCTTGGTGGACCATTCAGCTTAATAGCACTGACTTATTTTGAAGATGAGCCCCCAGGGATAAGACCCATTGGACTCAATTTTAGAAGTCTGCTAACTTGGTGTCAAAGCCCAAACCAGCCCACCCTAACCTTTCGAAATGGGTGATTGCAGAGGATTTTATCTGGCCTATTTTAGGATTAAGTGAATCACTGCCTAGAGTTGCCTGTTTTTCTTTTTTTTTTTAGTATAAAGGAAACCTGCAATGACAGGTATTAGATATAAATGTTGGGCTTCTCAATGCCCGAAATAGGAACTTAAATCTGTCTTGGCTATCAGCATGATCATTGAAATATAGAAGCTTTGAGAATATGGATGTAATAAAGTAGAACTAACAGGATAAACTTTATTTTTTTTAAATTAACAAATAGTAGAACGACTTTGTTTGAAAATCTGTAAGGTAAACTTGATCCCTTTTTTAAAAAGGCAGATTTTCAGTGACTTTGCCTTGTTAATGAGTAACTAATCTCTTCTCCAACAGGGCCATTAACAAATCACTTTTTACCAATAATTTTTTGCACAAAGGTGATTAAGTTTCTTAAAAACTTCAAAGAGTTTCTACTGCTTACCTAAATTGTCCAGCCATAAATTTCTGCTCAGCGAATCTAAGTGTTGATTTGACATTCTGCAAAACTGAGGTGGGAGAAGCCTCCAGATATAAGTAATCAAAACATTTTAGGAGAGATCATGTTAGAGGGAATAGATACATGAAACATTTTAATAAACAAAGGTGTTTTAGATCCTTTGCTCTCTGATAAATGTTTCCACAACCTCACCTTCTCTAAATGCTAATAAACTGTTCATGTCAACAAGTGACACAGAGTAAAATTTTCATGTGGATAGAGAGAGAGAGAGAGATGGTCTATTTCCAAGTTTCTTATTCAGACTAATTTTTGCATGTACTCACCTGGCAAAATCAACAACACAAGGCCTTGAATATCCAGCCACACCATAAAGTCTCATTTCTACAAGACATCCAAGCCTGAAGAATGCACCTGTTGCCCTTTCTCAGAACTAGGGATATCTGTTTATGAATCTTCAGAACTCATCCTGGCCATCATGAAACAATTGATTGTCTCTGTCCAAAGGTGGTTAGAATTCCTTTCTATAATAAAACAAATAGGATTTTAACAAAATGTCTTCAATTTAGTTTTCAGTGAAAAGAATTTCTGAATTTTGGTTGTTTGTTTTTGAGATTCCTCCAGTGGAAATCCAGGCATAGCTTTGTTCCTAGAATAGTTGTTTACTGTGTGATGTAATCTGGGAAAAATAATTCAGTGGAAATTAAAGTATGAAGTATTCATCCACTACTCCCTTCCTTGACCAAAGTTTCCCATCGAATATAATAGATGATATCTTCCTAGAGACTGTATTTTATTTGATAGTGTTTACCTTCAACCTTTGAGACTTCAAGAGAATATGTTGGAATAAAATACCCCATTGCATTTATAGGAAGTCAATGGTCTTTCCTACACACCTTTACTGGGCATTTCTAGTTCCCCACAGTATCAGTTCTCCAATGCACAGCTGGCTGAACTGTTCCATAGGGACTGCCTTGTCAGCCCCAAAGCTGACATAAAAAGGAGGGAGAAACTGTTTTCCAAGACAAGCCACAGAGATACAGAGAGTTTCCAAGGAACATAGCCATTCTCCAACATATCTTATGGGTTCTCTAAGCTCTTTCCCAGCTTATTGGTGGCTACCATTATATATTGCTTTGTGCTAGGTGTGCTGTAAGTGAATCCATTAAAAAAAAGCTTCCTAAAGTAGCTGTGCTTCCCTTTGTCTAGGTCTGGCTACCCACAGAGTATACCTGCTTTTTCTTCCCTCCTTAGAGACCAATGGTGGTGGTAGGGTGACCATGGGGATGTGGAACAGGATGGTGGTTTCCTTAAGCAGTTTTGTAACTCTGGTGACTGTGGGATGCTCCTTCAGCTAAGTAGAGGAAGAAAAGTTCTGGTTGCATTGTCAGACTGCCAGACTGCAATGGTAATGGTGGCAGAGGGCGTAAGTAGCTATTTTTATCTTAGTACTGATTCAGATGCAGTAGCTGCGCTGTGACACATGGACTCTGCATTCAGCCATCCCACCTCTCTTTTCCTTCTTTAGGCACTGAAGGGTTAGTTACAGTTGTCAGCCCTATCTTCCTCTTTTCTCCTTTCCCTTGCCACGTCCCTTTAACTCTGTAGGCAGCTCAGCCGAGCTTCATCCTCTGTAGTGTCACCCGCCGCACGCCAATAGTGACAGGAGCAGATACCACTGCAGGCACTGACATCCCTCTATGTCAGGCAGAAACTCCTAATCAGAGCACACAGCCCTGTACAGTGCAGCCATCTAATTGTTTACCTTCCAATTTTTTTTCTGCCTTAGGAAGACAGTGCTCCAAAGAACAGACCATCAGTTGAAGCCCTCAAGACCTGGAAACTTGCCGTTTATATACAACCTAACTACTGGTCCAGGGGCTGAGGCACAGCTGCTGAGAGAAGCAGGTTCTACATGTCTGAGCTCTTAATCTCCCTTCCCTTTGTTCTCTAGTTTGTGGTTATTCTCTGACATAGCTTTAAAGTGCAGCGCTTAGTCTGAAAGGCTGACATTAGGAACAGCAACAACAATACTTAGCAATAATCCATTCATTTCTAGAGTGTTTTCTGCCTACAGACTTAAAATGCCTTGAGAAAAACTTGTATTGTCAGTATCCTTATTGTAGAGGTCAGATCACTGCCAAAGAGATTAGATAATAGCTTCCCGTCTCTCTGTTCCTTTAAACTATTCTAAAAGCAAGAAAAGTGTGTGTGTGTGTGTGTGAGAGAGAGAGAGAGAGAGGGAGGAGGCGGGGAGAGAGGAAGGAAGAAGAGAAGAAAGGAAGGAGCAGTGATGGGAAGAGAGAAAACAGGGAAGGAAGGAAAGAGGGAAAGATGGATGAAGCTCAGCCTTGTCTTTAGGACTTCACTCACAGGCAAAAGAAATTGAATTTTACTGAGCCAAGTAAATCAAGATTTAAGATAAAGTAATGCAATTAATGTTGATTCACATAGACTGATGGTAAGGAATTCTTGTCAAACTAACCCAATATATATTTTTTGTAATGCTAGAATTTTGTCTGCTGGAGGTAATTATGTTTGCATTGGCTTCTCTGAAGCATTTGATTTGATGGTGTACAACCTTATAATTAAAAATGAAAACAAGAGAAAATCAGCACAATGGATGTTAAATGAAGTAAATGTCGGGTAATTATCGTTTAAATATGTGAGTGAGAAGTCATCACTAAGCAAGTGGCATACATGGGATCCTGAGTGGTTCTGTTCTCTGTCTTTGAAGTGCTTTTTATCACTGCAACATTTTAACTCTTGTGAAATGAACATTACCCCCTCCTAATTACACCTGTAGCTGATCTGAAGATTACAGAGCAGCTAATAATGAAAGAGATGGAAAGGTGAGATTGGGTTGTCTTAACTTACTGGCAAATTAGCTGGAAGAAAAACATTCTGTTTTTAACAGCTGTGCTTGTGATAACTTATATGTAAGAAAACACAAAGCAAAGCACCATTATCAGATTTTACAAGGACAGTATGTAGCTGTCAGCTGAGAGATGGAGATGAATACCAACTTGAATAGTTTGGGCTGGACTGCGAAGTGACCTAAAATAATAAAAGTGGGGAAAGGAGTATAGTGGACTATACATATGTGATCTATAAGAATATAGTCCATGAGGTTCCAAGAAAATCTGGAAATTATCTGCATTTATCTTACAAGTATCTTTAAGAACTCATACATACACATTCCCAAACACAGATGATATGAGAGAATCAACAAAGTGAAGAAATCAGGAAAAAGACAGGTCAAACACATTTCAAAACTTGTTTTACATTCCATTTAAGTTCTTAGTTAAACTCCTGAAATGATGAAGATTCCCCCCAGCCCCCCAGATATCTTTGACAATCACTTGTTTTAAAGGTGTTGGGATGCTCTAGTTATTATCTCTTTGGTTCTTTTATCACTATTAGAATACTCAGACTAGTTCATTTACAAACTCCTTAAAAAGACTGGTGAGAAATCAAAAACAGACACAAGAGAATATCACAAGGACTAGAAAACATATAGTGAAAGACTCAAGGGCCTAAGTGAATTTAACTTATCAAAGGAAACTTAAGTTTTGATTTGATAACATATGGGCTGACCGATGGAAATGTTGATCAACCAGGGCTGTTAATGTAACTGTCTATAATACAGCAATGGAACATTTAGCTTCTATCAATTCAAACTAGACAAGAGACAAAATTAGTTAATGGTGCAGGGCAAATGATGTAACATATTACCAAGTGTTATGGGTAAATTTCCCAACTATTAGGATTTTTCAATCAGTATGGGATGGCTTTCTAAAACACGTTCTCTGGTTGATCTGTAAGTCAGATCTGAAATGGCAGTTAGTTTAATTGAAATTCTGTGAACTGAATATTAAAGGAATACCTTGTGTAATGACATCTGGATACCCCAAAATCTGCCTAGGCCTCTGTTGAGCAAGTGGCTTCTAAACCTGAGTGAACACAAGTGAAGGTCAGTGCATTCAAGAGACACAACAGACCCACAATAGGACAGGCAGAGCTGGAACTCTAGCATCCAGAACGGCAATGTCTTTTCTTTGGTCCATTATATCTCAGCTGCACCTTTACTGTCAGTGTTTTCCTAACCTAAGGACTTAAGGCAGCCATATTTTGAATATCATTGCCAACTACGGCAGGGGAACTGAGCTGGGTGTTGAAGCAACAAAAGGCAACTCCCATTTATGCTGCATTTCTTCTTTTCTAATAAATGTTGCATCTTTTTATTGTGCCTAGAATTTCAAACACCTGTCTCTTTCAGCTTTCCTAAGACTCTGCCAAACTATGTATAAAAATAATAACCTCATAAAGCAAACACAAGATGAAGAAGTAGTAAAGAATTACAAAAATGAATGTCATAAAAAGTTAAACGAATCCCCTGAGCAGAAGAAGACTTCATTTTTCAAAAGCATGTCTGACTACACTAAAGAATTTGCAGTTTTAAATCCCTTCATGCCAGTCACTTTGCCAACAGACAATAAAGCTGCAATTTAAAACTGCATTAATCTTCTGCAAAAGGCAGGAGAGAGCTTTCAGCGTGCTTTTAAATTTTTTTTTTTTTTTTTTTTTTTTTTTTTTTTTTTTTTTTTTTTTTTTTTTTTTTTTTTGCAGCTACTCTGTGGTGGGGGGGGAAACCTCCAATTAAAACTTTCAGTTATCAGGATGAGGGCAATAAACTTTTTTTTCTTCCTCCAACCCCATCACATCTTCCTTTTTATCCTGGTGTCTGAAGGCATACCTGCAGACTTGTTCATCCTTCTTGTTACCTGAGCTATGTGATGCACCTGAATGTCTTCCACACCCAGCACAGCTGTCCCCAGGCATGTCCCAATTCAAGATGAGGAACATCTGTCCATCTAATACATGTATCTCTGTTCAGTTTGTTTTTGCTTTATCTTCTGTTTTCCTATGCCCTGAATAATCTGGTCTAGTGAAAGGTGCCCCAAGGCATGGAGGTTGGAACTAGATGCCTTTGAGGTCCTTTCCAACCAAAGCCATTCTCTGATTCTATGGTTCTTTCTTTTTAGATGCTAAAGTCTCTGAAAAAAGGGCGTATATTCCTTTTCCGTATGAGCAAAAATCTCCTTGTAACTCTCCTCATAAATCCTATCAGAAACTTGTAAATGTCCTGCAAATACTTGAATAAAATAGTAGGGTGGTGTTTAAAAAGGATGGGGAAAGAAAAAGAAACAAAATGAAAAAGGTGTAATATACCAGGGGAAATATTCAAGACAGGAAAGAACATCTTTGACTGGGTGCTATTAAGGTTCCCCCCTGTGGTATCCTACATATGACTGAGGTGTAGGACTGTCACACTTCCCGTTTAAGGATTCAGAAGCCTATCAAGAAGTCTATGTTCTCTGCTTGTCGTTATTGCAGCTGCTGAACAGCCTTGCAGTCTGTAATGTACCTATCCTCAGTCAGAATAGCTCTGTCAGTTAGATTGGACTCCTGCCACTCTGTTTTGTTTTGTTTTCCTAGAGCCAAAATCAGTCTCATAGAGTTAAAAAAAGTTTGAAGATGAAGAGAAGTTCATTTCACCTTTCAGTAATTACATTTTTGGTACCTTCTCCCTCTCACTCTACTCTCCATCATTTTCAACAGACCACACACACACACACACACACACACCCCCTGCCCCTTGATCTGAAACACAAGGCTGAATATTAGGATTACATTAAAAACCAAAGATGATTAATCAAGATGTCCAATTCTCTTAAACCTCCTGGAGGTGGTGTACTGGCAAGGAAGCATTAATAGATCCTTGGCAAGCCTCTCTCAAGTATGATTTTTAATTTTTCTGGAAAAAAAGCAAGAGCAACAAACAACAAGCCCAGTGGTTCTCTAAGGTAATTATTGTCTGACAGTATTTAACCTTGTTTTCTTTCATGTATCACTGGTTTCCCCTTATGTTTGCACTGTAGATATGTAAAGTAACAGTCAGATGCAAAACTACAGAACAATAAAAAAACAAGAGTACCCAAAATTTATCCCTGAAATTCAAAGAACTGTTGCCCTGTGGTGCGCCGTAGTAGGAGTGATCAAAACACACGAAGACTTGTTTAATATTCAGTATCACAATAAAGTTCTTGGAAAATAACCAGCTCAGATTCCCAACTTTCAGAGTAAGAGTGCCCAGCCACTTCAGCGTGGCAGTCTTTGCAGAAGTCTCACTATGTTGCCACTAAAATATGCTAAGTCATTAGTTTGTTGTGAAAATTCAGGCAACGATGGTGGTTGTTTCCTTTGGGTGTTTATAGAAAATTAGACAAGTAATGGCAACATATGGAGCCTTATAGATGGCAGAGAAAAGATGAAAAGACAATTCCTATTATTTGGTTTATCAAGCCATGAAGGAGATATGTCTGTGCCTGTTTCTTGGCAGGAAGGGAGGAAGACACGCTAATTCTTTAATGAAAAGAGACTTTTACATTTTTGTATGTTAGGGCACTTACTCCTTTAAAGGTAATTCACTAAAGCAATTCTAATATTTTTTCCATGCATAAGGGAAAAAACAGAAGGCTTGCAGATTTTCTTCTTTAGCATGGTCTTTAATACAACACTCTTACTGTTATGCTTTAGTAGATTGAAGGCTAGGGGACGTCATTTGTACAGCTTATACAGACAGGTCTGGACTTCCATCTGTGCTGATAGAGAAAGCAGAAATGTGGTGCAGTTATGTGCTTTGGTATGAATTCCCTTAACTGTATTCATGGATCAGTGAGCCCTGCAGAGACAGAGAGCTAAGCACTGAGATGATCTGGGCCAACCTATCAAACTAAATTTTATCCAGAGGTGAGCTGAAAGGTGGTGTGATACTATGTGGATATGTCATTATCTGGGCAAGCATCTTCACACTGGTTTCCGTTAGAAACCTCTATTTCCAATGCAGTCCCAAAAGCCTAGAATCTGGAAAATGGAACTGGGTTTAACAAACTGGTATGGCCTCCTTTCAGTCAGATTATTTATACCCCTGGTATGTGTATTCAATTTAATAAAAATTTCCTTGAAATATAAAGCAGGCATTCAGAAAGAAATAAACGATTTACACATTGCCATTCTGAGGGAGGGAGAAGGAAGTGTCCTAGGGTGACTTTATGATGCTTGTATCCCCAATCGTCGATTCTGTTTGTGCTGTATATTGAGTTTTGTACCTTTAAGACTGATTCTGAGTGTGAACCAGGGAAAGAAGACGCGCGGAGTTTGTTTGAGAAACAACCTGACTCCCACACATTCTCTTCTCTGTACTCTCCTGTTCGGAGACACGGACAGCAGTGGGTCAGAGATCTTTTTGCTTTTAGTTAGTTTTAGCTAGCTGAGGCAGAAAAGTTCCCTGGACT